>NDXB01018457.1:202929-298742 GCA_002631895.1 Agapornis roseicollis
CCGTGAGCTTGTTTCAGGGTTTCTCTTGCTTGTTGCTGCTTCTCCATATGCCAGAGGCTGTCTCATTTATTTGTCCCCCTTATAATTGCAGTTGGGTGTATTTTTTTATGGTTAGAGAGCTTGCTTTTAAAGTGGTAATGACTGTCCTGGCTGCAGGTTGTTGTCTGTCAAGCAGTGGCTTCTAAATGTTACATAAAAACACAACCAAATTGCATTTAAGACATTGCAAGTTTATCCAGTGAAGTCAACTGAATGTAATATTGTTTAGTGGCAATAAGAAAGCCATATTATTGGCTGGAGCTTATTTTCTATGTGAAGGCAGCTCTGGGGAAGGAACAAAGCCAGAATTAACCCTGGAAAAGGCTTGCTGTGACTTGTGAGAATTTGCCCTCCTGTCTTTGTGGGCTTTTATGGCAACTCTCAGTGCTGCATGTACTCCTTTGGGTTCCAAAACCAGAGAAAACCTCGCTGGCCAGCTAATACACCCCAGCAAGGGCTTGAGTAACTTTTTACTGTGATACATTTAGTGTATTGATGATACCCACAGTTACCCCTGCCTAGGGCATGTTGCTTTCTCTATGGTGATAGCAATACAGAAATCAAAATGGACTGTGAACCTGCAAAAAACCCCTTGAACCATCCAACCAAGAACCTGCTTGAGACCTAGAGCAGACTTGGCTCAAAGGAGCAGAATTACCTGGCCATGGTATAAGTAAATAATTTACTAGCCTCCTATGCCTAAGACAGCTGTCACAGGGAAAGAATCATGTTGGATGAAGTGGAGCATGTTTACAGACCGTTTCGGGGCATGATTAGAGACTGTTTCAGATTTCTTCCTATGCAGGTGGTGATGTGGGTGCTCATAAATTTGAATTGCTAGTCTGTAACAGCTACGTGTAACCTTCATAAGCGTTCTCAGAGGTTGCAGATTTCCATTCAGTCAAAGTTGATGTGTTTTATGGTCTTTAACAACCTACACTCTTCTTTGTTTGTGTAACAAACCAGCACAAATACTGCAGAATATTAGCCCAGTAATACACTGCTACTGTGAATGACAGATACCCCATGAGCTCACTCAGACAGACTGCCATTGAACCGCGTGCTAAGTGTAAAAAGTTGGGATCTGGATGCTTTCTTGGTTTAATTTCAGGAATATTTTACAGATAGGATCACGATACCAAACATCAAGCCAACAGTTTGAGACTAAACCATATTTTAAAATTAAATGAAGTGCATATGCTAATAAAATCTAATCAGTGCTTTTAAACTGGATACGTATGACTGCAAATGCCACATTTTAATGCACTTTCTCAGACGGAAGTCACTGGGGATCACTTTAAACGCTGGCCTCCAAGAGTGATGTGCTTGTCAGTGAGAAAATTTGATAAATCACTCAGAGTGGCTTTACTGTGGTTTCTGTGCATTTCACATGGAAAACTTCGTTAGCTTTTTTAAAATCCAGGGGTAAGGAGGGACCATGAGAATGGAATTGTCTGGGATATTGTCTAGCTGAATCCCAGAGACTTAAGTTATGTGGTGCGATATTAACATTTTTGTAAGTATTAAGACACAAGAGTTTTGGATCAAGTTGGATAAGGGGAAAATGTCCATTTTTCAAAGTTTCAAAGTCTGTCTGTTCCTGTTCACCTAAATGCGTGCTGCAGTTCACAAACTTCTCTCCCTTGCACCTCATAGATCCCAAACCCTCTGTTTGACCTGGCTGGGATAACATGTGGACACTTTCTGGTTCCCTTCTGGACCTTCTTTGGTGCAACCCTGATTGGGAAAGCAGTAATTAAAATGCACATCCAGGCAAGTATTACACCTCCCTCAGGGCTCTGGGGTGAGGACTTGTTTCTTTTCTGACTGTTATACCGTGGTGGTAATGAATTCTGGAGTCTCCCTTCCTGACCTGAAGTAATGGAAATTAATTTGGTGCAAAGGATTTACAATAAAGGATCTGCTCGGCTTCTTATGCTCAAAACTGAATAATTTATAGCTACAAACTAATGAGCTCGCTGCCTACACCGCTCAGGAAATTGGTGGTTAGCCAAGTTATTTACCTACGGTTTTTACCAGACTGAAAGGACTTCATACTCATAATGAACTTGCCTTTTTGGTCACAAATACTCATTTCAAAGAGCACTGCAGCTACCCCTCACTGGTTAAGCAGCGCTTTTAAGTGCTTCCTTCTATTTCAGTTCAGTGTGTATGGAAACCCCATTTCTTTCAGGCCCTGCAGAAAGCAGTCTGAGTCTCTGGGCATACCATCCAGGGCTTTCAAGCATGGTTAGCAATACTTGGTGTCCTCAGACCATATATTGAAAGGGCCTGATTTCAGAGCGTGTCCAGTTTTCCTTGCTAACTTGGAGCCTTATTGGATGGTCTGAATTTAGCAGCCAGAATCTCCATTTGCTTTGAAAAACGTTGAGTCTCTCATTTTCAAATATGTCACCATTTTGTGCAGTGAAAGATGAAGTGTTGATTCCCTGGTGAACTGCAGTGCTCCACTGGTAATGATTACAACCAGTGTTTTCAGCTGGGACTTGATCTGGGTGTTTTTAAGCATCTCCTTAGGGTTGGTGCAGCGTCTGTAGCTGTGTTGTTTGGAAATCTCTGCTGTTGCTACATTAAACATAGCAGAAGCTATTAGTATTATAAAATTACTCATCTAGGACCCTCTTCAAGCTGCTTAAAAATCTTCCTTTTGCACTGAACATATTTCAGTTTTCAACCCCCTTTTTTTTTTTCTTCCTATTTTTTTTTTCTTTTGTCAATTTGTCCAGTCCTTAGAGAGGAAACAACAAACAGACCTGAAAATTCCCTCATTTACTGTTAACACAACTTCCCCCTCATGCTATCTTTGTGTTATCTGAAGTTTTCTGCTTTTAAATGTACGTACTGTTAGAATTGGCTCTGGCAGCATAGAGAAGTGAACCAGGATTTGTGTAATATTCCTTTCACGTTGCCTTGTTTGGCTAGCAGAATGTTTGCTATGTAATTTATACTAATCCCCACTCAGATCAAACGCAAGTGAAAAAATATTTCCCAGTGTCTTGTACAGTTGGTAAAGCATCTTATTCTGTAATACATGTAGCTATTAGGAGTCTCTTTTCTGCGATGCTTGATTTCAGGCATACTCTTGTGCAATAGCCTTGATTTTGTAGTCATCTTGCTGCAATTTGGAATTTAGGAAATGTAAGAGTCATGGAAAAGGCTTCTAATGAATCTTTCCCTAGACAGGAAGCGAGTGACTCGGGTGCATTGGCCATCCCGGAGCTGCTTTTAACTGGCCTCTTCCTCCACAAAATCATTTTGTGTAGTCCCAGTCACATCCCTTATTTCCCGACTGGTGAATGCAGTTCTCGTTAGATCATGTTTAAATGGGTTTAAGGAGACTGTGGGAACTGTTTGCGTGTGCATACTCATCTGCACACAGTCTTGCTCACTCTTTGTAAAAGAACAAGCTGTCAAGTATGACAAAAGTGGGATTTGTAGAGGCTATTTTAAACAAAATGTGAACTTAGAAGAGAAGGGAGTGGTAAAATTACAGACATTGGGATTTTCTGCAAAATAAGCTGTGTCACAGAAGTTTTATTGGAATTGCTCTGTTCCAAATAGGCTGATGCATTAGAGACTGACATCCTAATGGATTTTGGGCAGACAGGTACCCTGTGGCTCTTAAAACCAAAAACTACTTAGTGAAGACCAAATTGTCTCTGTCTGAAGCACACAAACCAGGGGACTAAAAGATCTCTTCTTTTTCCCTTCTGTGATCTTTAAGTACATGTGTTTGTGTAAGGGGATGTGAATTTTTCTGCACAGTGATGACTGTTTTTCCATTAAAACATTGTTGACGGAGTAAAGTGACCTTGAGCTTCTGGGAATTGAAGATTGGGGAGGATGCGAATGGTTAGTAACACAGGCTTACACAAACACTGCAAGAAATGAAGTCTAGGAGGGAATAGAATAATAAAGAGCTTTTTGCTCTCCTGCCTCTGTTTAAAGAGAGTATTGGAAAATAAAGATCTTAAAAAGGGAAGGGAAAACTCTGTGTGAGTGCTGGAGGAGCTGTCTGGCTGGAAAGGAACCTAAATTGTCATACCCCATTGTCTCTGCTTCCCTTTTGATCGAATGTTTCTCTTAACTGATGTTTTCCTTCCTACAGAAACTTTTCGTTATTATAACATTCAGCAAACATATAGTGGAGCAGATGGTGTCCCTAATCGGGTGAGTAATTCTTTAACATTCATTAAGTGGAGAATACTGGAGATGTGCTGAAAATCGCACTTTGCTTCGAAGTGCAAGCTTTGGCCAACACATTATTTTAGGTCTTCCTTGCAACTTCATTCCTCACCTCAAAGGCTTCAAGTACTTCAAGAAACGTAATAGCACCAAAGGTCAGATGGCCTGAGTATAGAGCACCAACAGTCAACTTTCACCCTGAAATGTGATACCACTTTTCCCATTATAGATCCCCACACTTGTAGCTGCAAACAGGCTGATTTTTAAGGACTTTCTTCAATGTTGTAGTGTGATTCTGTGACAAACCTTGAAGGAACTGCTGTGCTTTATGCAGTGTCTCAAGGTGACAATAAACATTTTCCATAGTTTAAACTACCCCATACATTTAAAATATTGAATCTCTCATAAAATACCCGAATGAGAAATTTGCTGCTTAAAGTTTTCTCTCCATTCTCCTGGGGTTTTTGGAAGGAGGAATGGCAGTTTGCATGGGTGAGCTGTTCAGAGTCTGAGGAAGTTTGGGGGTTTTTTGTTGGGTTTGGTTTTTTATAGGTTTCTTTTTTCTTTGGACTGAGTTCTTCAGTAATCGATTCCTGGTTTATATTTTAAGTTAAAATCTCAGTTTAAAACAAGAAAGCCAAACAAAAGCACTAGCAAGGAAGAGTTAGTGTTCGAGGGGAAGACAGTTAAAGCAACATACTTCCATGTTGCCTCAGGGGGTTTAAATGGAGATTGGACACCAATGATGAAATGTTAGGGTTTTGCTTCCTACCTATCTGTTTGGTCATTAAATTCATTGTGATTTTAAAGTCCATTGTTGGTGTTAACATTTCCTGCCTGGTAATCCAGCGAATGACATTGCAACAGCACCTTTCTAAACATGTAGAAGTTTCATAAACTGCTTGAATGCAAACAAAGTATACAGCTTAATTTAAATGTAGGCAGCTAGATCAGATCACATGGATTTCATCAACAAATTCATGCTTAAGTGTTTAAAGGTAAAATTGTCTTCTTGGGGTGGGGGGAAGGTACTGCCTGTTCTCAGCACACCGGTCAGCTTAAAGTCAGGGGTGCAGGGTTAAAGTTTGAAATGTGAGTCTCTAACATTTAGATAGCTTTATTGTTGTGGGTTGGGGTTTTTCTTAGTTTCCTGTGGGTTTGTTTTTAACTAGGTACATATTATTGATCCTAAGAGAAATTCTAAGGTGTTTTCTGGTTTTGCAAGGTCTTTTACTTGTTTTATGGTGTGTATTGGTGGACACTTTGCTACACAAACTGTAATAACTGTTTTCAGGTAAAATCCAAAAAGCCACACTCCCCAAAAACAGTTTCGGAGGAGGAATGTCTGGAAATGATTCCTTTTAAAATATGTAAATTCGAAGTAGCAATGCTGGACAAAGAGAAAGGAATGTCGCACAGAACATTCCAGGGCCTTTCACTAATGAAACAAATCCTGACATTATTACTTCCCGATCTTCTGGTTGCCTGTCTGGTGTGTACCAAACTTCAAAATTGATTTCTTGCTTTGAACATTATTGAAAGGAAATAAGAGAGAAAAGTGTGGTTACTTTGAGCCATCGTTAGTCAGTTACCAATCACTGCAGATGCTTTACTACCGGCTGTTGATCTGTTACTGGGTCAGGTATGCTTCCAAAGATTTACTCTCCTGCAGATCTTTGAGCCAGAACTAGTCGTTTTTTCCAGCTTCGTCTGTCTTGGAGGTAATTTTGCATTGAATTACTTCGAATGCATTCACAGGATCCCTGCTGGATTCAGGTTTTATGGGATGGTTGATGTCAGAGTTAAAAAATGTTCTCGGGAGACAGCAAGATTCTTGGAATGTCCCAGTATCCTTGACTTTTGTCAAGCTGTCTGCTAGCATTACCTCATCAGCTTCTTTTAGAGTGGAGTGTAAGACATGCTCAACAATAGCCTGCATTAAATCCCTTCTTATTAAGTTAAAATACAGTTTCATTTAGTGGTCAGTAACTTTATTTTAGTCAAATTCTACCCGACACAATAGCTTAAGACCTTTTTTGTCTGGGATGTTGCTCTTTCACCAGGAAATGTCTAAGCACAATATGTTAAAATAATGGACGTATTAATATAGAGAATAACTAAAATCCAGACAGAAGATGCAGTTATTAGATAAAGGCTGAGAATATTTGATTTTAAAAGCCAGAGAGAATGTCCCTAACTCCATGAGTCTCGGTCAGAAAGCAGAAATGATTCACCTGTGGACCTTGCCCGTAGCCCCAGTTGTTTACTTCTGTTAGTGGATGCTGCTGGCGCTGCACACCCAGCCTGCTGTAACAAGGGGTTTTAAATATAATTTAGGGTAATTTGATTGCACAATTTTGCCTAGGTCTCCATTACAAAAGAATCTTACAATACTCCTCATATTAATTAAGAAAAGAAAGAGAGGAAAAGAAAATGTGGCAGGAAATTAAGAAGCTGTTTGCAGAATGTTTGTAAAACATTGCTGGTAGCCAGTGTTTGAAAGAAAAGCTGAGAAGGATGGGAGGTGAAGCAAACCTTGTGGGAAGGGGCAAGGAGACATGTCTGGGTTTAGGAAACTGAGCACGAGTCTTGAAATCAAAGCTGAAGAGGATTACAAATACACTGGTAGCTCACATGTGGCTGGTGATGGTCAACCTATTCTGGCAGTTAATAGTTTACAATGGTATTGTTGCTGTCTAGAATGCTATAGAGGATCACATTTCCCTTCAGGTTTTGTTATGCTCATAAGCTTTGGTGAGGAAAGATGGTGTGTCAGAGTTTTGTCTTGTATCCATCCCTTGCACAAGAGTTCAATTTATTGATCATCCACGTAAAATGCTAGGTTTAGGCCAAACCTAGGCCATTTAAAATGTTTCATTATCATGTGTGTTGTGGGGTTTGTTTTGGCCCTTAAGTCTTCCCATTTATTGGGGTTTTACCTGCAGCTGCAGGGTTGTTTATGGAGTCACACTATAAGCGTGTTGCTTTTAGTCACAGTCATATTTTCTTGGAAGTGGCAGTCGCAAACGTGGATTAAGAATTCCCAGGAAAAACAGTTCTCAGGGCACACGCCATCCTCAGAGATGCCTGCCTCAATTCTGGTGGAATGTCAGGAAAGAAACCCATCTCACTTTCATTTTGCTAGTTCAGCATGTTTGTATGTTGTGACAGTGAGTTAATAACCTTAGAACTTCACCAGACCTCTACATGTGCTTTATATAGCATCCGAACTTCAGTGGCAAGTGGTAGGGCTGCATCCCTTGGACAAATCCCACCCTTCAGGCAGAGACATTCCCTCTGCCCCTTAAGTTAATGATAAACTCCTGTAGGCTGCAGAACGTCTTAATTGCAGGCTGGGAGAGTTACTCTGAGGGAGGCTGAACACTGAGAAGTGCTCATGTGATGCACCAGCTTTGCGATCTCCTTAACAAAAGGAGTGAATGACTGCCTGTAGCAAACATGCCTGGCTGATTTGAAGAGCGGCAGAACCTGATGTATTCAGTTAGTGAGCTGAGTCAATAAACTGATTCGAAGTTTAAACAGAAACAAGTGAAGTGCATGCAACAAAACCTTTGCATCCTTCCACAGATTTCAGCAGTGAAGCTGTTAGTGCTGTGAGCCGTGGGTGAGATGTGTCATAACACTGTGAAGTGTCACTCAGCAACCTCCCACACAGTATCACTGCTTCTGAAGGGCTTCTTAACCTCCTGGCTATTCTGGAGCAAATGTTCATGCTTACTGGCTACGCAGGCAGGCCGGGTTGAATGATTGCACATCTTAAAGGAGAATGAGCTTTTTGGTAACAGGGACTTGAATCACTGCCTTGACAAACCAGTTTGCTGCTATTTATTGTACCATAATTCTTTGCTTCACAACTTAATCTCAGTTGTCTCTTGTAAGGAGCATGATGTTCCTTTCACAGAAAAAAGTACAAATGAAATGATGGTGACTGAGGTAACTGAGAGTTTGCTTAACAATTGTGTATGGTTTTCAAGGCTAATTTACAATGTAGCTTCTTTAGAATACAAGTCAGGAATCTGCAAGGATAGAAAGAGCACCAGGAATCAGTTGGCCTGGAGTGGGATGAGCCCTTTTTTGGGTTTGCATTGTACGTGGGGCTTGGGGGGAGCCTTCAGCAGGGGTTGACTGCATTGCATGGCCAGTGCCCATCTCCACTGCCTCGTGTTGCTCTGCTCTGGGCATACCCCCTGCAAAGGAGCCTGGCCCCATGTGCCACTTGCTCCTTCGGACTGGGTGGCCCTTTGTTTGCATGTGTGCAGTCCATAGCCTGCTAACCGGGCTCGTCAGTAAAGGAGATTTTGACAAGCCGGTTCTGATCAGTAGTTAAATAAAACCTAGGTACTAGAACTCAACCACGAGTAACCTGAAGTGTTGAGAGCATGGATAACTGAGCAGGGACCGCAGAATCCCCAGGGAGAGCTGCTTCTGGAAGGTTACCCCCATGCACCTGACATTTCTTGGTGCAATAAATCACCAGCTTTCTTCCCACAAGTATATCAGAAACCTGTGGGACTGTGCCCTCATAATAACACCCTCTACACAATAGATTAGGTCTGCACAAAAAAGGCTTTAGTGCCCTGAAAGGAACACAGATGTGGATGAAATCCAAGTAGCTTCAGTGTTGAAAACCTTCCAGTGGATCACAGCAGAATTATAAAGGTTTATTTGCAAAAGGCCTGTACCTTTTAACTCCGAACAAGCAAACCTTTTCTCTTACAAATCGTGTTTAAAAATGCATCCTTAGAACACAAACAGAAGTTTTCTCGCCAAGAGCCGTATTGAGCAGAGCTGAACCAGCAGTTCAGAGATGTTGCAATTCCTCTTTTTGAAAGCCTTGATTTTAGCATAACAGAATGTCCCAGAGGAAAAAAACCCAACAGTTCTGCAGACAGCTTGGTTAACATGGGTATTGGAGCATAGCTCAAGGTAAAAATGATGTCAAACGTGGAACAGTTTTAGCTGAGTAATCTTCAAATGAGATACTTGCTTTCTTCATGTCGCAAAGCAAGTGCCTCTGCCACGCAGCCTTGTAACCCTCAGAAATGCTTCTGCTGATCCTGACCATGAACCACATTCATTTTCTGCACTTTTAGAACACTGAACGCAGATAACATCTCAGTGTCACCAAATGGTCCGGGGCCCAAGTGGCAGTGATGGGGATGGAAGCTGGAGCCTATGGTTACTCCCTGGGGGACTGGGGAACCCAGGTTTTGCTGTGGCTGCTGTCCCTGAGCAAGGGTCCAGGTTTGCTGCAGCATCAGTGTGGGGCTGAGTCAGGGAGCCTGAGGTCCACTGAGTCACTGCCGGGTCCTGGTATTGGTGGAGCCTCAGGGAAATGGATGGTTTGAATACTGTGAGAATCTTTATCAGCACAGGAAATGACAGCTCATTAAAATACTAACCGTTGAGCCTGTTTAGATCACTGTCTGGAAAAGAATTAACCATTGAGGGTTCAGATCACTTGCAGGAAGCAAGGTGCTCTGTGCAGACTGTGGGCACAGGGGGCAAATTAATGAGCTTTGCTGATGGTCCATATTCCTGTTAGAGTCTACTTTGCAATGGTTTCTAAAACCTCCAACTTCCCAAGTCGATGCCATGCTGGAACAAAGCTGCCAGTTCCTTCTGATGGCCAAAAGAACCAAATACGGTGCCTTCAAATTGCTTTTGAGCTGTGGGATGGATTTTCTTTATGTTCTTGCAGGGGAGCGGAGGGATGTGAATCTAACACAGAGAAACTCTGTGGGAGGAATGGGTGTTGGGTGTGATGATTTAATGGTCTTTTGCTCAATTGTTCAGAAGGTGGAAGCCTTTGCTCTGGCCCTCTGGCCTAGCTGTCAAGAGCTGGGCTTGCATTAAAGACATTATTAAAAGAGGGTTGGAGATGCTGGAAGCTCCAGCCCAGCACGCTCCCTCCTTCCTTTGTCACAGTCTTCACTGCCACTTAACTCCCTGTTTTGTAGAAGGAGATAATCCCTGGCCTTTGGCCACGCTTGCAGGACCCTGAGATGCTGAATGTGTTTGTGGGGACAAAACCAAAGGCACAGTGCTGTTTTCCTCCTGGTTTGCTTCTCTGTTGATGCTGTGTCATTGTGGATTGTAGCGCAGGCATTTCTTAAAAGGATGTTGTTCTGTAGCCCAAATAGCTGAATCTGAGCAAAATATGCACAGTGCTGTTTGTCCCCAGACCCAGGGAGGGTCCGGACGAGGACAGAGCCAGGCAGTCCAACAGCACCAATCCCCATGTTAACAGTTAAACCTTGGGGTTTTCCCAAATTAACAGCTGTGGCTGTTCCAGAGATCATCCATAAAATGGGACTCTGACTCAATATTGCATCACCTTCCCAAGCAGGGCTTCGGTGCGCTTCAGCCTAGCGGCTTGTTCGCACCATCTCTTCCATGCCTGTGCTTCTCATTTCCCTCCATGTTTTTAAAGCTGCTGTGCTTAGTGTTTCTTGATCGATGGGACTGACTCGAGTGGTGCCGCTGCTCACGCGTGAAGCTCAGAACTGGATGCTGCTGAAGCTGGTATTTACATTTTATTTTCCATCCGAATAAGTGGACTTTAAGAACTGCTTCGAGCTACTCAGCTGCTGCATCACCAGCGGCTCCAAGAGGCCTTTTACAAATGAGAAACTTTAATTAGCAGTACACCCATCATATTTATGTTCCTAAGAGGTGAGTCTTCAACGGCAGCTTCGGTGCTCCTTGCAAATACTTGCTAGATCTAACGTTTTCCTCTGGAAAAGCAGGCAAGGGCACAAGTGTGCGTTTGTAAGATGGGAACTTTACATCCTAAATCATGGACTGGTAGATTTCATAGTGCAGTGTTACTGCAGTGATACTAAACTGCAGCATTGGATAGAGATCTGTACTGCAGCCTTTAGCACAGCCTGAGTGCTCACCATTCAGGAAACAAAGGTTATGAGATTTCAATAGCTCAGGAGTAACCTCTGCTCCTAAAGAGCCGGTAAGATTAAAACCATGCCTTTTAGAAGGGCAACATCAGGACAGAATCATTTTAAAGAAGTAGCTTTAATAGTAGTAAAAATGCCGTGGAATGTGTTGAATAACTTCCTACTTTTTGTTGTGCTGACACAGGGAAATGCTTACTTCTTTTGTTCCCTCCCTGTTTGGGGCTTCACCCCCAGGTGTGTGAGAAAGCTTCCATAGGTTCCGTTCAAAGCCAGGTTTCCCAAAACCCCTCCTGCCGTTTCATGGCTGGAGACTTCATTGCAGGCTCACTCATCCTCTGAAAAGCAACTGAATCGGTTGTGGTGTGTTTTAACAAACACAGCTTTGCTGTAACCGGAATGGGAGCTTTAGGAGTCAAACTCACACAGTCTGTACATAGACAGTGTAATCCTTAAACGGATCCTGGAGCAGCTTGGCTGGATCCCTGTGTGTGGTGCTTCAGAGAAATGCGAAATTTGGGGTTATTGGGGGGGGGGAAGCGATACTTGTTTTATTTGAATAGAAATCATGGCTTGAAATCAGAAGCAATCAGCTGCATCTGTTTAATTACAGATACCAGATAGCTCTGAAACAGGCTTCAGCAGTGGCTTGCTCAGTGAAGCTGAATTCTGAATGGGTGTTTATGGTGCAGTGTCAGAGGGCAAGTGATGTTTTTTACTGCAATGTGATGATGTTACTGAATTGAGGCTGGCCCAAAAGCTGGTGCCGTTTCTTGGAAGCCTGTTTTCAGCTTCAATCCCTTGTGAAGCGTTCGTTTTCAGCAGAGGATCAGAATGAATTCAGACAAGATCGGGTGGTTTTAATGGTCGCTGTTTCTGAGATTTCCTCCAGATCAGAATTTCTGCCGAGTTTTCCACGCACACGGAGGCAACAATCCCGAGCAATTCCCGCTGAATCTCCTGGGAAAGCTGCAGCACGTCTGTGCCTTTCAAGTGAATTGTGCTGGAAGGACACGAGAACAGCACCGCTCCTTCTAGGAGTGCATCCTTGTTGCTGGTTAAGTGCAAAACTCATTCATAGCCACCAGTGCCACTGACGTTGTGGCTTATTTCAACAAACAACTTCTAGTGAATGACCTCTTATTTATGTTTTCCCCTTTTAAAGCTCAAGTGCTCAAGCAGCTTGCCCAGACCTGTAAGAAGGGGCAGCAGGTTGTGTGTTTGGGGCTTTTCTTGTGTGTTTTCTTTTGGCAGATAGAGCCCCCAGAGCATGGATGAGCAAAGTTCTCTTGTGCGCGAAGGGCCTTTTATTTTCTTATCCTTTCATTTTCCTTATTTGAAAGACAATAGGCTTGATTCTCAAAGGAAAATGCAAGGAATTGGTTTGAGATTGTTGGACAAGCAGGGTTATCTTCCCTTATCTTCCCTTCTGAAGTCAGGTGTGTAGATAGACTTGTGGTTTGCATCTTGACTCCTGAAACTGGCTCTTGAAGGTCTATCTCTAATTCCTTGTGAAGCAGCACAGAATTATGATGCAAATCTGGCCCTTCTGTCTATGTACTTGTATCTGGCTTGAGTGTAACCCCTGAAGTTGTGCACAGAAGTCTTCCCCCTCCTGCTTTGGTAAGAACAGGGTTATTGAGTTGAACTTCACTGGGTCTGCAGGGGAAAAAACACTGCCTGGTTTGTAATTAAATCAAATGAAAACTGATTTTTAACACTTAGATCTAAGTCTAAGATTAGATGTAAGATTGTGGGTGTAAGAGGTAAGATTGCGCCTGTGCTTTGGGTATGAGGTGGCGCATTCCTTAGCTGGTTGATTAAATCACTGACTCTTGTCAAAAGAGTGCAAGTGACCGACACTGTCCCGCTGAGATGGGATTTCAGGAATTGCATTCCTCGCGCTGTGGATTCGTTATTCCCCAGACATTGACCCGCTTCGTTTGACTGCTTATTTACATTTGTGCCCCTTTTCTTTGGGATTAAAGTCTCTGGGGCTGTGCAGAAGGCTGCAGTTTGAGAAGCCACGGTCCTTGCAGTCAGGATCTTGCAGGTCTTCAAACCAGCTTTATGCAGATGCCTGTTGTGTGCTTGATTCTCAGCTGTGCTCACAGAAGGGGAAAATCCAAAAAAAAGCCGAATATTTTTAGTGAAAAACCAGTGGAATTGGGTGTTGGTGCCCAGGATCTCCTGGTGCCGTCCGAGCTTGGGTTCCATGGCTTTGTTTGCCTGCTAAGTGTGAACTGGGCACTGATGTGCTTCGGCTTTCAGAAAGCATTTGAGCGACCAAGCGTTCTGTTAATCATTCATGTCTCATCATTTCAATAGTCCTCCTCTCATAGCGCTGCAGAAGGCGAACAGTAAACTGTTCCCTTGCAGGCGCTTTTCCGGGCATCTGAGTCTTATCTGGGAACGAAAAGAAGCCTCAAAGTGTAACCCTTAAAACCGTGACTCGGGCTGATGGGAGAGGCTTTACCCGGAGCACTCAGCTTCACCAGGGATGGTGCTGACAAACTGGGACTCCTGTGTCAGTGTTGATGTGCTCTTGTGTAAAGCAGGGACTGGACGGGCTTTGGTCTCTGCTCGGGTTTGGGGGGGGGTTTTGTCCCCTGAGTTTTCACCCGTGCAGGCACGGAATTTCCTCACCCATTTGTACCATCGTGATGGTGAATCATGAGGGAAGCAGTTGTAAATCCTTCTCCTTGTAAATACGTTCACAGAAATTCTTTGCCTCTGGCTAGCGAAGGAAACAGAGGTAGTGGAGGAGAGTGAGCCATGGAGAGGCTTCAGTCTGTGCCGTTTCGTACGTTCTTTAGAGTGGGGAGCTGGGTTTTAACCGGGCTTTAGCCTGGGAAAGGGAAGATTGTGTCAGGAGACTGAGGAAAATCATTGTAGTGGCTGAGCCCTCCTGCAGTCACTGGCAGAGGAGAGGAGTGTGTAAAACTGAGTGCATCTTGGTGTTTGAAGTGTTCTGCTCAGTCCTGCCTGAAGCAGTTGTGTAGAGAGTCAAAACTGAAGGGTTCAAATGTAGAAATCAATGGAGTCTTCTGCTTTTGTTTGACCATAGAGGACCATATTGATTTCCTTAGAGCTAACCTGTCCATTTTAACAGTTCTCACCACACCAGCTCAGCTCGGGGTGGTGCTTGTGCTCCTTTCTTCTGCTTGGGGCTTTTTCAAGTGTCCTGACAATTATTAAGGCTCCTTTGGACTTGCTGAAGGGCCCCGTGTGTAGCTTTCAGGAAGGGCACAGAGGTTGGTGTTGGTGGAGCCTGGGGAGGCGCTGGTGTTTGCAGGACGGAGGTTGGAGGCTGCTGCAAGGCTGTCTGGTGGGAGCTCTTTCCCACAACAGAGGCAGGAGAGGGCTCCTGGTTCCAAGCCCCTGTCTGTGACCTTTCTGACGCTGATGTAAGGACAAGGTGTTCGGTAATGTATGGTAGCTTTTGTGCAAGTCATCTGCCATAAACCGTGGCATGATTCAGAACAGGGTTCATAGTTCCTTCTTTGTTCCTTTGTTAATCACTGACTTGTGGGAGGTGCCTGCAGAATTTGCTAATGCATTCTTTTTGGGTAAGGATGACGCACAGATTGTCCTAATAAGGACTTAGTTTGAGAAAGGGGCCGTCTCCTCGGAGAAGATAGGGGCAAGTCATAGGGCGAGCAGTTTCTTTTTTAACTGGGGGATGACACAAGCACAAGTCATTTCCTTATTAATCGGTTCAAACCAGTTCTTACAGGAACTGCTGGTGATAAATGTGGGACTTCTCAGAAGTCATTCATTTGATTCTCAGCACCGCGGCAGTGCACAGCCTCAGCTGGCCTCTCCCTGGCTATAAGGAAATGCTCTCGCTCGCAGCGCTCTGTAACCAGCGGTGCCTGGTCACTGCTTTGCTCTGAAAGCTTTTTGGTTTTAAGCATTTTTGGAGGACCCGGGGAAATGCTTCCCTTTCAGATGCATCCAAAAGATGCAGCGCGCTTCCCTGCGCGGGTCTCTCTTTTGTCCCGTAGCAATGCCCCTCTGAGCTCCAGCTCAGACTGAACTTTGTCCTGGTTGGGTCAAAGCGGTAAGTTTCAGAAAGAAAACAACCCATGGTTTTGTTTTTCTGTTTTTGTTTTTTCCTCCCTGTTCTCTGGGATGAACTCTGCATCAGGGCGATTCCAAGTGTAGGTCCTTCTCTTCAGAAGCCATTTCAAGAGTATTTGGAAGCTCAGAGGATAAAACTTCACCACAGATCTGACACTGGCGTGCCCCAGGTAAGAACCTCCCTGCCTCCCTGCCTCCCTCCCCATGTAATGTTTTCCCTTCAGCTGGCTTTTGGCTTGTCAGGTTTACTGATGGCACTCTTGATCCTTGTTTTCAAAGCCTGGCGATGGCCCAGGGAATAGCTAAAATCTCATTTTAGGAGCAACCTGGGAATTAAAGCTATTGCTGTAGTTGTGTGCAATTGGACTTAAAGCTCTTGGAGGCAAAAAGAACACAGTAAAGCAAGACCAGGGGCATTTCTGCCTTATCTCAGCTGCCTGTTTGGAAAGATGAGTTTAAACAGAAAAAACCTGCAACAAACTTTAGCCTCGGTACTGCAGAAGCCAGTGGGATCTGTGGCTTAATGGCCAATAAGAGAAACCAAATCCCCACAGCTTTAGTGCCTGAAAGGGGAATTAAAATCGGGTGTTTGGAGCCAGGACAAAGGGGCAGAAGTGTCCTTCCATACAGGCGGGGGGAGGGACGTATGGGAAAAAGGAAACCAAAGAAACCCAAACCACCAAATTAACAAGGAAAAATAAAAAAAGTTTTGTTGGAAAACATTCCTGGAATTTTTTGTGGGATGGGAGCACCTCTGGCTTGAAATGCCTCAGGATACCGAGGCGTTTTGAGATAAAATCCATTAATTCACGTTTCCCATCGCATCCTTGTAGCTCTCATAAATGTTTCTTTGCCCATTTCTTGCCACAGAAGAGGTTAAATTCGGGAGGGCCGGGCTGGAATAACTGAAGATGCAGATTGCTCTTAGGCCGTTGAAGGGGTCTGTGTGCAGCGCATTGCTGCCCTCCTTTGACAAAAACCAGTACAAGGGCAGGCGTGGAAAACGCTGGGCGTGGGACTGCGGGGTCATGGCAGTAACGCCCAGGGACACCTGAAGAGTTGGACCCTGATGGGAAGAGAACACAGGATATGCAGTTTAGGATAAAACCCAGTATTAACCAGTGACCTGATGGTTTCCTTTGCAACGGCCATGACAGGGAATGCCGGTCAGGAGCTGCTAATTCTGAGCAAAGACAAAACCATACTAGGAATAATAAATCACTTCATGAGGACACTAGTAATGGTCAAGGGTTCGTCCTCTGCCCTGCAGTGTCTTTGGCAAGCCTGCCTGCATTGTCTTTCAGGGGACTAAAGTCAGCTTTATAGAGGGACCTGCAGGAATCCCGTCAGCTTGCACTTGGGTCCTGGGTTTGATTTGATAAATTACATAGTAAAACATCGGTTAGGGTCAGGGTTTTCCCTTTGCCCAGAAAATGGGGACGTCTCCATTGAGCTTTCCCACTAATCTTTATTTCCCTCCTTCTGTTTTGTCTCTTTAGGGGGAGAACTGGCTATCGTGGATGTTTGAGAAACTAGTGATTGTCATGGTTTGTTATTTTATCTTATCTATAATCAACTCCATGGCCCAAAGCTATGCCAAGCGACTGCAACAGAAGATGTACTCTGAAGAAAAAACCAAATGAGCTTGGGAAAGAAAACCCCGGACTGGGTTTTAGCAGACATGCAAAGTGACACATCTCCCCTGGGTTTAAAAATCAGCGTTATTCAAAAGGGGGGGGGGAACTTTTTAACATCCATTTTCAACTATAACGAGTTTTTATTTCATTTTGAAAGCAATTTGGATATTAGAGCAAACGTTTCATTGACAAACTTATAAGAGGTTAAGGTAAGATACAAACGCTTTACGAGTCCGAGCTGTATTACACCGGGTGGACAATGTGATGTTAAATGGTGTTTAACACTAATGTCCATCCAGATTATTTCCAAACCTGATGATTTAATACCCCCCATGCCCTGATTTAACTGCAGGCTGACCCAAGGGTAACTTTTGATTTTGAAGGGTGGCTGGTTTGCTTTTCCCATAACTTTCAAGGCCATCAAAATGTATATAAATGAATCCAGGTTGGATACAAACCGCTGCATGCCCCTTGTGGTAAGGCTGTTTCAGCTGAACCCTCCCGTGTCCCGCTGCATTGCACGTGCTCTCGGTTGGAAAGCCACCCTCTTACCTTCCTGATGTTAGCGGAGATGATCGATGTCGAAATGCTGAAGCTGACATTTTTTATCCTGTATATTTAGAATGAAGTTAAGATAAAACTTTATAAAGTCATCTTGGAGCATTCCAGAATTTCTTGTGTCAGTCTTTTGAAGCTGTTTCTTTCCCTCTCCACTTCTGTATGCTCGGTGTCTTTACTGACCCTTCATCCCATGCACTGCATGCTCTCCTCGCCCTGCCTGCACAAACGGTGCTGAAGCCCTTTGTTCTTGTTTGGTTCTTTCCTTTTTCCTGACAACTTCTCACTTAGCAGAAGGATGTAGAAAGGCTTTCACTTGCTTGAAGCACGGCTCACTGGTTAAAGCAGGCACGTTCAATAGCAGGACTTGGTACCCTAAGTTCTTCTCAGATGTTTGCCACCAATCACAGCACCGTGGGTAATGAAGGAGAAGAGAGGGAGGAAAAGTAAAGATTCCAACTGGAAACAGATGTCAGACCGGGCAATGGTGCAGAGGACTTTAACTTAGGCTTCTGGAGTCAGATATCCTTAAATCATTGTTTGGAATCAGTGTGTGTTCCAGTTCTAACATGCATGGACATAACTAATATGAAAATGGATCTTCCCCTCCTTAGTAAGTAGACATCCATCCCACTCCTGCTGTACTCATCTCCGTACCTGAATACTTTCTGAACTGTGGTTTTCTATTTTTATCCTAGGGGTAAGTAACAAGAATTCATTTTGCTTTCAATTAATGTTATCAAAAGGTGGCCGATGAGCATAAAGTAGGTTAGAGCTTGCTCCTGCTCAGGTTGGGTTTAGCCCCACAGCACGTTAGGGCAGATCTCGAGCAAGGGGTGAGAAACATGTACTTTGTTCAATCCCACCTGAATGTCCTCTTGTGTTGCCAACCATCGTGACATCTCCATGGCTGTACCATCCTGTCGGATAGCTTATCAGACTGATGTTGACTGTTGGATCTCATGGCAACAACAGTCGGTAGGCTGTCTGACATTTTGGTATCTTTCATCTGACCGTTTGCTCATCCATCTCCAACCGTTTTCATTGAACATCAACAGCATATGAATGTGTTTCAGTTGAGGTGGGAAGGAGTTCACACAGCGCAGCCGTCTGCCTAAGACACATCTCTTACAGTTTCCATCTCAGTTGTGTGTGAGGTTTGTAAAGCTTTTCCTATATGCTTCATATTTAACTTCAAACAATGTGACTGAATTAATGGGGAGGCTTTAACGTGGACACCTTGCAACGGAGCTGCTGAGGAAGCCCACACTTAGAGGAAATTGAAGTATCCAAGGCTCGGAGCGAGTGCTGCGAGGCTGCACGCAGCAGTTAAAAGCACAGCGGTTGTTCCTTTGTGCCTGGTGGGTTTTGAAAGAGGAACAGAATTCCTTAAATCATGGCCCTGGCAGCTTTTCCATGTTTTGGCCTAAATGCAGCCTCTGACAACAGCGCAGCACAGGGCTGCTGCTAACGCAAGGCACATCCCAAAACCTCGTGGCTCTGTTCAATACTTCACTTGTTTCAGAGTGCTGGAACTTGAATTTTGCACTTCTGGAGGTTGTTCAGCAGGTCACAGCTGCTTGTTTCATTTCTCATCAGGATACTGGCGCAGGGGAAGCCGTTTGTTTGCTCCTTTCTCCAGTTCTGGTGCTTTGCCCCTCCAATCTGCACCCTGGTATTTACTTCACGCAGTCCTGGTAGAGTCCTAAAGCCTTTCATGACAGTGAATGTTATTTCTGCTGTGCTGAGGTCCCTGTGTGCTGTCAGATTGAAATGAGGAGACTGTAACAAGAGTTAAACTCTTCTAGAGCTCGAGTCAATAAACTGTGTCTTACAATACCTCCTTATAACTCTGCCTCCTTGCCTACTGCAAAATCACCTGACAAATCAAAACCTTTCTCCCACTTTTATTTCCACATACATTTACATACATACAGTGCAAAATATATATATATTGTTCTGCAACTCCTCCTGTATGTGTCCATCCCAATAAGCTACACTGTTCTTTTGAAGCTTTCTAACACTATTCAAAGAAGGGACTGATCATTCTACTCACTTCTACCTGTTTGGATGCCAGGAGATAAAGCGACTTGGTAAAAGATAAGCCAATAGAAATGGAAGTTATGCAAATCTCATGAGGTTTGCAGATGGACAGTTTCATGTTTGCTTAAATAAATGATTGACTCTTTCCTGGTGTTTATTCAGTTGGAGTGTTCTGAGCTCCGTAGTTACACTGGGACATTTGGTGTCCCAAGCATTCTATGGTGAGTGTGAATCTACAGGAGACACCTGCAGTTGCATTTGTAGCTTTAGAGAAAGTCCCAGAGCCTTCAAGATTTCATTTGCAAACATGTATTTTGCTCCCTCAATCCAAAGTTTGCTTTTGTTGTACCTGTTTTCAGTTACACATAGGACACAGTCATTTAAGGTGTGTTAGATTAAAACCCAGAGCGAGCTGTGCTGCATGGGAAACGATCTCAGTGCAGATCATCACTGTTTTTAGCTGATTATGTTTAGACACTGATTAAAAGTATTGTCCTTTTTTTCCCCTTGGAATGACTGAAAATCACACAGAACAGTCCTGGTAACAACTAATGTTTGGTTAAACATCAGAGATGACTTCGAGGTGATAGAGATTTATGTTTGACTGTTCTTCTGTGGGACATGGCTAAATCTCTGCGTTCACAGGTACCCTGTAAACAGGAAGCAAAGCACAGAGCTGGCTGTGCTGCCAGCCTAATGCAGAGAAGGGCAGGGGGGGCAGCAGCTTGGCCTAATTCCGTGACCTGTGAATTGTGCCTCACCAACAGCGCGCTCTGAAGGTCCCTCTGCCCCATCAGGGCATGACCGGTGCTGCTGTAAGCCCGGTTAGAAAGGTCACGGTGCTGTGGGCCAGGCTGAGCTATGACACTACCACAGGCCATGTCAGGGCACAGCATCCGGCTCCAGGCTTCCCTCGGCTCAATCAAAACCATCGGGAAACCTCCCTGTCACTGCTTGTAGTTTCTTACCTCCACCCCGGTGTCATCCCGTGTTTCTTGTTAAAGCAGCTCCCTCTGAGCTCACCCAGCTGCCTGTTCATGCTGAGAGATACTTGTCATTCATACTTGATGATGGCTTAATGTTGTTCCAGGAGTCCTTCCCATCTGTGCTTTTGGGCTTCGTTCTTTGTCAGGGTCAGCCTCCCTCTTGCTGCAGGCAGTGCTAACTGCAAGCACAGATACCGTGCGTGTGTCCCTGATAACCAAGCACAAATACAGTGAACGAAACTGACTGATTGCAGGTGTAAAAGTAAGTGGTGATTGGGTGTGCTCCTTGGAGGTGACGGGAATTGTATTTTCTTTGAAGCACATGGTTAAAAAATACTTTCTAATCAGCGGTGTCAAGGTGCAATGTAATTATATGGAAGAGAATCGAAATTGCTCTTCTGAGATTTAAATTCATGGGGGTTTTCTGTACTTTTGGGAAAGGAAGATACAATAAAACCAGCAGGGACCTGGCTCAGCCTTCTGCAGAGCAGTGGAGTGGGGAAGCCAGAGGGCTTCCTGCCGGGCTGTCCCCTTGCAGGGGGGGGTCCAGGTGAGGGGTTAGTGGAGGGATTTGCTGTACAGAGTGAAGGATGCCTCCCTGTGAGCACCCTGCTGACCTGTCATGGGGGTAGATATTTGTGTGTGCTTCTGCACTCATTTCTGAAAGGATTACACTGAAAAACTCCTTGAGCTTGCTGTGCCTCCCCGAATCCAAGTGTCTAATCCAGGGCATGAAATGTGTTTATTTCCTTATCCATTTCACTGGCTTACTGATGAACTGCTCAGCTTTCATTAGCAAGCAGTAAAACAATGTTCAGAATGGGAGAGGCCAGAACAACCTGGGTCTTGTTAAAAGAGGAAGGGAGTTCAGATGCAGAAACTGCCATCCAATGCCCAAAAGCCCTCTGGCTGTATCACCTCCCAGGTGCAAGCAAACAGGAAGAGCCCAAAGATCTGCAATGGGGTTCTTGGCGTGTGCCAGGAATTATGCAAACTGGTATTTTTTGATCCCCAAAGAGCTCACCACTGATCGCTGTGTGCTGAAGCTCAAGTGAGGAGGATGCTGAGCTGTGAACTCATTCAACCACCTCCCTGCTGGTGACGTTCAGTTGTGGTTAAACAAAGGTGAACCTGCCCGGGGGGGCAAGCTTTGGTTTAGGTTGCCTTTAACACTGCTCTTTACTGTGCTCAAGGGGGTGTTTGTTGTTACTGTTCACTCGTGGAATGATTCAAAGAGCATTGACTACATTAGCATTAAATCAAAGGTTAAGTCATTAAATCATCCTTCTTTAAACCTCATTTCAGGAGCTGTTCAGATATGGGTAAGCAAGTGTGTGGCATCTTCCGGGTTTCCAGGGAGTCACTCCCAGTTTAATTGTTCTGGCTTCCCAAGAAGCTTAAATGAGTTGCCCAGGCAGCTGGTAATAAGGAAACTAGCTGCTGCTTCCTGATGAAAGGCAAGAGATAGGAGTCCCTGCTCCCGTAACTGCCCTGCAAGCCACATCCTTCATTGATGGCTTCAGAAATGGCTTTTCTGCCCTTGTAAAGGACAGTTGTGTTTTACAAGGAAAGGGAAGGGAAGGGAAGTTGTGTTTTCTCTGGTGGGCTTGCAGGGGGCTGTGTGGTCAGTCCGTGCGATTCAATGCAGAGCCCACCAGTTTGGGGGTTGGTTTTGTTGTTTGGATGGGGTTTCTTTAATGCTAATGTGACAGAGCAGGCCGTGCGGGTCTGATTCTGTCTCTTGGTGAGAGGTGGTTGGGACTCTGTTTCCTTGTGGCCTCAGCTGTGTGTCATTTTGCTGCTTTTCCCTATATGAAATATTGCACTTATCTCAAAGATAACTCAGAGCTGGGCATATTCTATGAACCACACTGAAGTGTTTGTTCATCAACCTGGTTTTACACAAGGTTGTGACCACAGTTACAATCAACGCCATCAATCTCAGGTAGTCACCTCTTACCTTACTTGGGTACCAACTGCTCTGCAGGACGTTTCTAAGGCCCAAAGCCTTTTCACTGGAAGGTGGCATCGATCCGGATGAAGGCATCAGCCAGAGCTCTGACCTCCTCGAGCACAGTCACCACCCCTGCCCCGTGTGCCTGGCGAGGTTGAACTCTGCCTCAAGCCATTTCACAAAGTAGGCAGCAGTTTTTAACAGATGAGATGTGTTTCCCAAAGCTTGTTCTATCTGCATGCACTGGCCTCATGGCACCTCTGCTTTCCTTCCATGTTGTCAGGGAAGGAGCTGGCAATTCTCTCATGGGACCTGCTGCTAACTAAACCATATAAATACTAACTAATATGTATACATACATACAGAAACACAGGAATACTTGGTGTGAGGCTTACACTTACATGCACAAACCATGTGAGTGTTAAGGGACTCTGTCTTTCCTGAGGCTCTTTCCCTTTGTTAAAAAGGCTCAAAGCAGCAGGTTTCTGTGCTCTGGATTTCTTCTTGTTCTCTGAAAGAAATGGGACATGCATAAAGAGAAAGTGCACATTTACAATATTGTACAGCTGTTCACATGTTCACAAACTCTCCTGTTCTGCTTCTTTCAGTGCCATATTTGTTGCAGCTGTTGTCTTTAAGAGCTAGGATAGTTTTTATATTTTCATAGCCAATTTAATTTCTCTGATTCCTTGATTTTTAGGTCTCCTCTCAGTGCAGCTGACCTGTAGTGACATACGGTCACATGCAGTCATGTGTGTTGCATAAGATATTATGTGGGGAGCTGCAATGAAGAGGGACACTTTTAAGATGCCTGAGGGCAGGGTTTAGTGGTGTTCAAAGTTACAGATGCCAGAAGAAAAAACTCAAAGCAGTGTTTTGACTACATCTGTGCTAATGCAATCGGTGATTTTGGTTCTGTTGCTTCCCTTCACTTCTATATAAACCTGCTTAAACACTTCTGCATGTGCACAGCCACCACTGGCAAATCGCACCGCAGCACTTGTGCATGAACTGGAGCTGTTAGGGCTGCCGAGGAGGAGCCTGGTGTTAAAGGAAGTGTGGAAATCTGTGCTATCCTTTGGCAATAGATTTCAGCTGTGACTGAGAGAGGCTCATTCTTAGGAAGTGAATGAGGAAAGTGTGTGTTTGGCAGAGCTACCCTGAGAGCCCTAGCTGCCTCTGGTGTTTTTCCTCTCAGTCCTCCTGTAGCCCTGTCTGACCTCGGAGCAGGGATTTTTGGACAAGTTCAGGCCTGTTGACCGGAGTTTTGTTCAGTTTGAACAGGACCCTGTGTACTAAAGCAAGTTCAGGTTTCCTTTGTCATGTCGTTGAAGAATAAGCTCCCCTTTCACAGCACGCATTTTTTACACAAGACTCTTAGAAGAGTTAGGGTTGGAAAGGACCCTACTTCACTATGGAAATACTAGTTTTGTGGCAAAGCTTGACTAAATATAGAGGAAAATAATGTAAAAATCTGGGAGAGATAGAACAGAAGATTTCTTTTTGGGAGAAGAGTGTCCAGCTGGACTTTTGTTCATCAGTTGCCCAATTTATGGTTTTAACTGTTTGGGGGGGGTTGCATTACATTTCTTCACCAAAATTTGCCTTAGGGAGATAGGGAGATAGCTAGCTTATGTTGTCAAAGAACTACATATTAAATACACTTACTGACCACATGACTTGGAATCAGGTAGTAACAGAGGCTGAAGTTGCCCAAAGTGGGGTGGAGAGGAATTTTCCCAGTGTTTTCTTTGCAAGTGGCAGAAATGCCTGACAGCAGCGAGCATTCGGACATGGAAAATGTGTTCTTGAACTCAGTATTGTTCTGGGCCCTCTGGAGAGCAGTAGCTCTGAACTGCTGCCCAGCTCTCACCATACTTTGTGAGGATATTACAATGCACAGAGCTACAGCCACCCCTGCCAGGCGAGCACAGTGGCAGTGTTTTATTACACCTTCAGTGTGTGGAATAAGGCTGCTTTCCATTTGGCTCCTTCAGTGGTGTTTCTGCTTACCTGCTCCTGTAAATCATCTCTTACATATTGAGGACTGCTGGGCAAAATTTCAAATTAAGTCATGCCATCGGACCACAATTACACCATTCTCAGGCAACTGAAGTGTGTTTTTGTGAGCCTTTAAATAAGCATCACATTGTGCATGTGACCGAGCATCTACAATCATCATTTTTGCAGATCATACCAATTTAAATGCAAATATACCATATCAGAGGGTATTTTCTTTGGCATGTAACTAGTGAAACGAGCTCACTGAAGCTCAAGCAATGTTTAGTCTGTGTATTTTGTATTAACCAGTGGCTTATTTTAGTTTACTTACTGCTTTTTAGAAACAGCAGTCTTGGCCCAGAGATTGTACTTATTTCTCTATTTGATGGTATAACACTGCACATTTTAAACACTTTCCTTTTAAGACTAACAGACAAGAAGCTTTCTGCAACCAACAGGTAAGTACAGAGGCCTGTGCCTTTGTTTTACACCACCAGACTCTCTCAGAAGTCACTGTTTAGAATCTGTCTGGTTTGTATGAATTACAGAGTAAGGTTTAGACTTCTTCCATGATCTTGTAACACATTTGTACCTCTAAAAACTGCCTTTAAATTTCCTAATGAGCAGAAGCAGCTTCTCTGATCTCTTACTTCAGGCTATCTTCACCTATCCCAGTGTGTTCCCTATGTCTGGCAGTTAACATTTGCTTGAACCACCACCCTATTTGCAGCTGTTTGTGCTTCTGGAAAAGGGTTAAGCAGGTCCTGCTGATTCACAGAGGTAGGTGACTCATTACCCCACCCCGGTAGAGGGGAAGTGGCTGTCTAGAGGGAGAGGATTCATACAATGTGAAATTAGAAGGGACCATTGTGAACTTTGGGTTTGACTGAAAGGACCGGAAGGGCTCTATAGTTAAAATTCAGGATTATCAGCTCTGCATCCAGGGGAGCTAAAAGCTGCCTGAGTGTCCAGGCTGTGCTTCTGGAGCATGGGCAGAGGTGGGGTAGGAAGCCAGAGGCAGGAGGCCTGAGGAGGAAGCTATGCTGGAATTTGCTGCCTTGGTAAAGCTGTGGCTGGGCTGCCCTTGAAAGCAGCAGAGGAAAGGCAGCAGCTCAATTCCTTCTGAAAGTTTTTTTTGTACCATTTCAGATCCATGAATCACATTCCTGATGACTTGTGTGCAGTTTTTAGAGTGGTGTCCAGCAAAACGCATGCTTCTCTAAAGCATGCTTTGATTTCTGAGAGTATTCCCTTTGCATGTTTGGCCCAGATTTCATATCTATCTATATGAAATTCATTAACAAATGTAGAAGGAAATTAATTATTCCATATCCTTTTGCACCTTGATGCTTCCCAGTAGTATATGAGCTGGTAATTTGAATATAACTTACCTGTTCCTTCTTGATAAAATCCTGGTTGTTGTGGAAACCACAGATTTTTTTTTTTCCCTTAATCCTGAGCTGTTTCAGTTTGGTAAATCTCTGCAGGTAATCCTCTTGAAAAGCCCTTATGTATTTACCCCTTATGTATTCTCTACTGGTAGTCAGTCTAACCTTAAAAGCAGTGGTACATGCTTAAGTCCGAATCAGTTGGATTGGACTATCCATCACAATCTATCACCACCTTAGTGCCCTGTCACTTGCCTAACAGGTATTATGTTTAAAGTATTTGTAACAGGTTAATTTTTGTGTTTGCTTTTAGGTTTGTTTGGGTTTGTTTTTTGTGGCCTAATAAAAGTTATCCTATTCATTAAAGATGTCTGCTATAGTTAGAGTCCTTGAATCAACTTCCAAGTGAGCTGCACCTGTCCATTACAAAAAACAATAGCGAGATCTGAAGCATTGTTCCTTGGTTTATGGACATCCTGTGGGTAGTTTGCCGAAAACTAGCTAGGTCAAGGCCACTGATTCTGTTGTTCCTGCCCTGGTGAGCAACTGGCTTGTGCTGACCTTTGATCTGCCTCATTAATTTTAATTTCTAATGCAATAAAGGCCCTTTTCTAGGCTCTCACTCTTTACGTGAGTAATTTTTATCAATAAAATTGAAGATTACTCCTCCACCTTCTAATATAATTGTAACTAATGAGTGTTTGAGAACAGCTATTCACTTCCTGTCACTGTGACCCTCGCCACATCCTGGGGAAAAAACCAGAGGAATCCAGCCATAGATCAAAAATTGAAGGCTTAGTTTGGGAAAGGGTGTGAGAATTTCAGAACTGAGGGCAGTAGTGAAAAACACCAACAGGAAGAAGCCCAGAGATGCCAGAAATAATTCCTGCCAATCTCTTCTCCAGAGCAATGAGGAGGATTGAACAGTTTGTACAACAGCTACACTTTTGTTTCCAATTCCTTGGGGGTTTTGTTTTTGTAATTTTGAGGAATCTGTGTTGTCAAAATTTGGCTGTTGGTTGTGAGCCTAGTGCTGCTCTGAAAAACTTTGTTTTCCCATGGAAGTAGGAGTACTGAATCCTAACTGCAAACAAGGTCTTACAGAAGTATCCTTGTTCAGCAGGAATGAACCCATTGGCTTAGCTCTGTCCTTGAGCTGCAGAATCCTCCTCTGTGCTTTCATATGTTATAACTACAGGTTAGGTAAGGAAATGGTAATTTTTACTCTGGGGTTATACATCTTCACTGTGTGCCGTGTTTCCTGATGGGGTCCAAATTCTGCCATCAAACTTAAACAAGCAAAAGATCCCAAATATCCTGCTCCATTAATTAAAATTGCTGTAAGTCATAAATAATAAATGTACCTATAAAGAATGGATAAAGGAGGATGTCATTCATAGGTGCACTGGGCACCTGCTTTATCTGCTTCATGCTCTGAATTATAAGTACATAGAGATAACATGAGGTTATTTCTGCAATAAAGTTACTTATTGATATAGCAGTAAAATAACCCATTACTGTCTTCCTTGTTTCTGACATGACTTGTCTGTCCTTAGCTTTTTAAATCTCTCTTTTGCCTGTCCTGTGGAGCAGTGAGGAAGAGTGTGCATTCCTGGGCCTTAGTGATTTTTTCAGACATGGAGTTGCCCACTCTCATCTCTGATGCCAGAAGTTTTCAGTCTGGTATCTGTTAAAAACACTAGGGAAAAGTATTTCTATGTTGCTAAACATCCTGTGCCTTTTAAAGGAGGGAGGAGGGAGAACCTCACCATACTGTCTCCTTTCCTGACCCTTTGTACCCTGCAGACTTGAATCGCCTGTGCTGTTTATCTTAACTTCTTGTACAATCTTTTCTCCCATTTCTTCTGTGAAAATATCCATCCTAGAGACAATGGTTAAAACTGACAGAAACACTGTGCTGGAAAAGGCCTTTGGATCAGCACAGTCCCCGAGCTCTGAGCTGCTGGACAGCGATATAGTGGGGAAAAAAAAACCCAAAACATCATAAATAATATAACAAAAGTTATACACAGTTGTGAACTTCCAAACAACTCGAATTTTACATTGCAGCACAGGGCTTGAAGTATGGCAGGATATGAACTACGATTATTGTGTTTTCCCCTTTTGAGAGGGAACTCCTAAAACAGCAGAGCTGACTGAAAACAGAAGGCAAAACAGGTCATGTTGTTGGATTATGTACTGTGGTCTACATGAAGAATAGTCAAAATGTTTTGCCATAAACGTCAAGTGGTTTTATATTTATTAGCTATATTTACCCTATTTGCTTTTCCCTCTTTGCTTTCCCTTTTGTTTTCTCCCCAACCACCCCACAAATTATTCTAATTTCCCTGCATAAGCTTGTCTACAAGCTACTGTGAAATCTGTCAGAATCCATTAAGGCTCACGTTGACACGACCATGCCAGTGATGGGCTGTTACTGTGGGTGTATTTGAGCAACTGAGAACTTAGCCTCAGCACTTACTTATTTTCTTCAGTTTCAGTTGTACTTGAACCTTGTCAAGAAGGCTGTTTGCTGTCCCAGGTGTTGTGCCAGAACTGCTTTGAGAACAGGTGCTCCAGGGGGGATTTTACTGCTGCTGTACCTGGCCTGAACAAAAGTGAAGAGGTAAATGAAACCAGGAAAGGAAATAAAATACAGGCAAAAGTAATAGAGAGTGTCTGCTGTGCTCTAACTGCAGCCTAGCAGAATTACAAGGTTGCTTCTGTATCTACCAGTGTTAATTATTTGCAGATTTAAAAACTAAATCAGGAACTCTAACAGGGCAAGATTTCTACATGGGCATCATTTGCCGTGTTGCAAATGTCCAGGGTATTTAGCATCATACAATGTGTGTGCTTCTCTCTTTAGATAAAAGCTGAAAGCTGTGGTGTGAAACCACACTGAAACATCAAGGGAAACTATGAGATTTGTCAACTTGTCAAAGGAAAAGCCCTTGAGACTGATTTTTTCACTTTCATTTTTTGCCTATTTAATAATGAGTAAGATTACTTCTATTAACAGGGAGAACAGCGTGACATGGGGGGAGGAATGGCAATAATTCCATCAGTTCTCCCCACCATTAACTGCGAACTAACAGCGGCAGAAAAAAGCTCACTGTTACAACATAATCCTCAATTCCACTGCACTCTTTTGGTTTATAGGCCCCCAGTCTATATCCCCACAAGCTATTGCTGTCTGCTCCTCCCGTCAGGCTGGTGCAGCACAGTAGTGTTTGCAGGCAGCAGCTTCACTGGGGCTCCACCTTGTGGTCGTGGTAAAATCTGTGCAGAAAAAAGAGCCCATTCTTAATTTCTGGAGTGATACAATCTATTGTATTCTGTGACAGGGCCTTAAATCTACCAGAGTTCTCCTCCCAGCTATGTTCAAATAAATAAAGAAGTAAAACCTTCCTGCTTCTAACTTTACAGGAAGAATTGTTTACAGGAATTGTAGTTCTGCTTAAACCTGCAGTTTCCCTGTAACAAGTAGCCAAGACCTCTGATATACAATAGGGAAAAGAAAATATGGCACAGTAAAATGGCCAGAAAAGCATATAATTCATTAATGTCTATAATAATCTCTAATATAAACTGAGAATGACAGGAAAATGAAGAACCTTTCATATCTTATTTCTAAAGATGGTTCCAAACTTCCACTATTTTGTCAAAGTCAAGGTCCTTAATTTAAGTCTTGCTTTGCTTATAGAACTGGTGGCACACTGTTGTATCTTGAATGATACAGAGTTTGGATTAATAATTCTGATAGTGTGCATTTTTATCAATAGTGAAGCGTTCTTAGGCCAAAGTGTAATCATGAAAAATTGAAATTGGAGGATGAGGCACATCTTGCTCCCGCAGTCAATCCCACATTTAATTGTTATCACATATTAGTTCATGTCAGTTTACATGGTGAGAGTTTATCCTGGAGAAAAAGCCTTCTGCATAGACATTCTTTATGAAAAATACCTAAGTGCCACAAACGATGTTCAAAGACTCAGCTACAGTACATAGCAAATGTCTTGAAAAATAGCTATTTATTAAATATATTAAATATGAATAATACCTGCCCATATTAATATATTCAGTTCTTACTATTGTAACATGCACACACTTCTTACAAGACTGAAAAATAGTTACAGTCCAGTAATTCATATACTTCAGGAAGCTGATGGAAGGCTTTCCAGTGCTGGGTTCTTTCAGGAAAGCTCTAGTTCAGGCTATTAAAAAATAGAATCAAAGGCTGTTGTAACTGGAGATAACTTGTTCCAGAGCTGTGAAGCTGTCCAGGAAATCTTCCTCTTCAATTCCGAATTTAGTGTACTGGTGAATATAGGCTCTGTGTGTTGAAGACACAGTAGGAAAACAGGTAAGATGTTAGAAATCAGTGAAGAATCTGACACATGAGATCATTGTATGCTTATTATAAAAACTTAAAACGAAGATTGATTTCCACACAATAACTACTCTGGTTGGTTGCTGCTGTGCGCTCTTGAACTCATTTTGTAATTCAAACTTATCAGTAAGTTATGACTTGTTTCTCATAGGTTTTATAACTTTGTGTATTGCTTAAGGAAACAAAACAACAGCTAACAAAATTGGGCTAACTGGGAAACGGCAAAGCCATTATTAAGTGAGAAAAGTAACACAGAGATTTGAGATGCAAAGCTTAAAACCTGTGTGTGCAGGACAGCGTGCTTCTTATCGCTGGTGGGTTTGTAACAGGGTGGAATTGAGAGCACAGCTAGTGCGTTTTAATTGCAGAATTTCTGTGCTATAAACTCACATTTAGCAGGTATCTGCTGTTATGCAGTAATTTGGCTGCATGATGATCAAAGTAAAGAGGCAATTCCTACACAGATTTCTTGGTTCTAACGTAAAATCAACCTAATAGTGTGGGAGCCTTAATATACACACAAATCCCCTACATGCTTCTGAATTGAGCCAAGCACTTTCTCCCCAGGACTGTGTAGCATGTCCGTACACAATTTAGAAACAATATGATCAGTAAAAGTGTTTCTCTGTGTTATATTTAGAACGGTCACATTGGAATGCACTAAATCTGGGGAGTTGTAGTACTGAGGAAATAGTCAAACTGACAGCACTGGAATATGTGGTCTTACTTATCCACAGGACATAAGCACTGTTCTGTGTTCCTTGCCCTACCATGTTTCAAGCATAAAGACATTTCTACTGAGGTTTGGGAACAATCTTCATGCTTCTTCACCACTACTTTACTCCACTGAGGGAGCTGTACATACAATGATTTTGCTATCACTGAAGATATTGGCAGTTGTTAGTTATCAGCATGATTATTTTCACTTACTTGGAAGCAAACATATTCCAAGCTTTCCCTACAATGTTGTCAAGAGGTTTCAGCAGGAACTGGCTATTGCTGACCAAAGAAGCCAACTTTTCATACTTGTTAAATGCTCTTAGTGTTTTCCACGAATGAAAAGCATCCTCTGGGTTTAGCCAGGATGTATATAACGAGGGATCTCGGAAACTTCCTGTACCAGAAATAAGACAGACCTTTTGATAAATGTAAAGCTACAAGCTCTTACATCTTGATCTCTGCAGTCCTGTGTGACCTAATTGATGCTTGGAAGATCAGTTCAGGCCTTGAAAAAAAATCTGCAGAGTGGTCAGAGAATGTAACTGTCGTATGTCTAGAAGCATAGTCTTGTATTGGAACTTCATCTGCAAGCCATGCTCATCATTCCAAAAGCTGCTAAATATTTTCAGACAATACAGCCAAGAATGCTATCATATAATATGGACTTCATTCTGTTCTTGCTTCCCCGAAGTGCTTCAGGAAACATCCAAGTCAGTTGTAAATACAACAGCCCTTAGCAATTATACAACATGGCCTTGGACATTAAAAATGTTTCTAGAAGGAATATTGACCTTAGGAGTCAAATATGTGGCCTTGGGAGTTTTGGCTTTTTCATTTTCATCAGATATGGTTGCAAAGAAAACAGTGAGATGTGAAAGAAGAATCACTATGGTGCTGTGTTTTTCCTTCTTACCTAAGTCTACACTGTGCGTATCTTTTCCTCTCAGGATAACCAGGTTGGCAATGGAAGTATTGAAGTGCAGAGGCTTGTTTGTGGAATGCCTTGAGTGGATGGAGGAGCCCAGACATGGGGGTCGTACTTGCCAATCAATACCTATGAGATAGAAAGGTAATGGTTCATGAAATGTGGATTCAGATTAGCTGAAGAGTCAGATGGTAACTTACACTGTGCCCAAGCTGAGATCATATTAGTTTGTCAGTTAAGCAGCAATTACACAATTCTCAGAGAAAACCAGTGTTAATCCAGCAGTATTTGCCTGGTAGTCACTAGTCTTACCAGAGAAAATGCATACTTGTTTCTATAGTTAGCAATCTGCTAGCCCATTCTTTGCACAACTGGAAGCTATCCTGAATTCCCTATGTAAATGATATAGGAGAGCTTAGCAGGATTTTTTTAGTAGGTGTACAAAGAAAAAGCACAGCAGAAATAACTATCCAGGGAATGTTCCAAACGAATCATGGAAATTAAGTGCCCAGCCAAAAACTGTTGGTTTGTTTTGCTACTTTCAATAGTTATAATTAACTGAGATGTCTGGGAGCAAAACCAGGAGCAAGCCAGGAGATGCTGTGGCAGCTGAGTGAATAGTTAATGGAGCAGCTGGCTATGTGGAGGCAAATTCCTGCTGTCTGAGGGCAGCAACTCATTTTTGAAATGACTGAAGCTAATCACTAAGTTCCACAAAACAATAAGCTCTGTAAAACCAAATGCTTACAGAGTGATGGATACTGAAGATAAGTGAATGTTTTTTACCTTCCTCCATTTTAGCATTAGCAATGAGCATCTGCCTTAAATGTTTGATGAGTCCAGGCCAACTGAATGTGCTATAAGCAAGGGAGTTTTCAGGCATCTGAGGTATGTTACGAAGACCCAACATCTTGAATTCAGGATGTGGAACTAATGTCTCCATTAGGTCTCCTGAAGGAAGAAATTAACAACTGCTCATGTATGACAAAAATATTGCATAGGCTAAAATAGGAGAGTGGGGAATCTTACAAAGATCTAGCAAGTTAAGGTAAGAAACAAAGTGGGATACATAACATTTTGATTTGACAAATATATAGACAGATATCGGACAAAGTAATGCAAACTTGCTACGTACTACTGAGTTCTATAAAAGCATGTTAGTTGCTCTTATTTTACAACTTAGACTTGTCTCACTTTGTAGTCTGGCTCAATCTCGCCACTATGCACTGCTAAAGACAAAGACAGATGTGACAGTTGAATTTTTCATTTAATGCCCAGGGAAGTTGTGAGTGCTCCATCCCTGGCAGTGTTCAAGGCCAGGTTGGACAGAACCTTGGGTGGCATGGTTAGTGGGAGGTGTCCCTGCCCATGGCAGGGAGGTCAGACCTGGATGATCTTAAGGTCCTTTCCAACCCTAACTATTCTATGATTCTATGATTTTACAAGCAAAACTCTTGGCAATATGGGTAACTTGTTCTAATCCCTTAAAGATACAAATGTCAGCTTGTTGCTACAAAGTTTTACACTAGCCTGTCTTCTGCTTGAGCCAAACACAAACCTTTCATTCTGTTCCAGTTTATACAAACATCTAACCTAATGTGAAACTTAAAACTCCGTCCAAAATTACTGTCCTGTGCAAATTGCCTCTGAAATGTAAAATAGGTACAAGAGTGTCTTGAAAAAGGAGAAACCAGGATTGTTTTGGTAAAGCATGAAACCAGAAGCTGGGGGATCTATTTTGACTCTGCTACGAAACTGAGACTGAAGTTCTGATTCAGTCTTTTGCTTCACTTTTCCTATCTTAAAACTTGGGATGTATCTGACCACTTCAGTGAGGAGCCTGAAGAACTTATATTTACTATATGAAATGATTACAGAAAGGTCTGTGAGTTTGCGCTAGGCAGCTATATTATATTTAGATACCTAATGGGTTTCTGCTGTAGTGCAAGCCACCTTCTGCTGTGTAAGTGGGCTGGAAAACACTCCCCAGTTGATGTGCAATGACTTGATTTATATCCCTGAAGGATATCTGTTTAATGTTCATCAGCTGAGCACAGATCTTGTGGACAACATCATTCTCATGAACAAGAAGAGCATCTGCTGACTTGTACAGATGTGACAGAGTCAAAACAGAGTTGTAGTTTTGAACAATAACCTGGAAACAAACAAACAGAGCTTTTTCATGGAAAGAGAGCAAGACCTAGGAAAATCGTGTTAGCAATCTCACTTCACACAAACATGCCAATGAAATCTGTCTGGGAACTGATTATAATGCTGAAATACTACCATAAGAGCAGATTTCTATTTCTGTTGTAGAGCTTCTCATGAAACTGCATCATACTTGAGCACTTCTCAAGAATTTTCTTTTTTGGGGGTGTGAAACATGTACCAAATATTAGCAAACAGTTCATTAGATGTGTTACTTGCTGTTATGTTGCGTTTTTTTAAAAGTAAAATGTACCTCTTTTCTAGTTTCAGTTACAATTATTGTATGTTTAGAAGTAAGCAGTGACTATCAACTTGTAGAGTGTCTCTGGGAAATACGACATTCACCTCACCAGTGCTGTAGGGCCAGATTACATGGTTTAGTAGAAATGAGGTTGGAAAAGCATCTCTTAAACACTGGGTCACAAATGCTCCCAAGCCAGACCCTGTACCACCAGCCATGCTCATGACTGTGAAAAATCCACCAAGTCGATCACATTTCTCTGCTTCTTTTTGCACCAGATCCATTATTACTTCTTTGTATCTCGGCCCGTGAACAGAATAACTGTTGAATAACAGACAAGACAACAAGATGTGGCAGTTTATATCAAAATAAAAGCAGAAAGGTGAAGCTATGCATAAAGCATGCTTTTCTTATTATTATTTATATAACCTCCCATTGTCATCCATTCTATCTGCAGTAAACAGTCCTTCAGTGATATTTTGCAAAACAGCAGTTTATAAACTGTCCTGCTTGTTTCCCATTCTTAAATCTAATTTGATTTAATCTAAATCAATTCTAAAATGTTGCATTTTTAAATACCAGTTTCATCTTGCAAATGACAGTTTAGAAATTTCACTGCTCTATATATTGGTCCTTTAACTTAAAAATAAATCAAGTTAATATTACACACTCTGTACCTCACATAGCTGCAATACTACCACTCCTAGAGGGTCTAGACAGCTCAATAGCCTCTACAGTCCCCAGTGAAGTTTGAAACCATTGTTCATACCCATTTGCCCAGTTGTTCCCAGATCCTTGCTTCTGACAGAAGTGTGACCCATCATCATATTTCCAGTAGCCAGACCTGGCAGCCATTGATAAGGTTTGGCTGATTACTTTAGGTTCCATATCAATAAGCACAGCCCGGGCAACAGGTACTGGACAGGAAGAAAAACAGGACTAAGAATAATATTCCAATATCAACATGTTTCCATAAGATGGATGAACTTGCACCACAGCCCAGACTGTATTCCTTCCACCTAAGACAAACTATTAATGGGACACTACAGGCAAGTACAGAAAGAAGGACCTGGCAAAGTCTGGTTAACCATCTATTATTCCAAAGACAAATCTGAGCTCTAGAGACCATATATCTTTAAGAAAAGAATCCACTTAATGTGTTTAATAACACCAAATTCAGATACCCTGGGTCCTACTCCATGGTGCGATCCATCTACAGGAGAAGTGCAGATTTGGAAGGAAAGATTATGTATGCGTTTATGCTGCATTACTGGCACAGTTGCTCTGTGGTCTCAGGCATTTACTGCACAAATTGTGCTTCCATGGTTGTTACCAATGTTTTGACAATTCTTCAAGACTGAAGATAGACAAAACTCATTCTTCAGCTGAAGGTTAAAGACGTCTATTATTTCTGTATTCTTTGGCTATAAGGCTGGAAAACAGACCCTGTGTGGGAAACAAGCGCTTAAATGCTGTACCTTCAGAGCGCTCCTCGCAGAAAAAACGTTCTTTGCATGCATCACGGTAGGATTCATTCTCCTTCTTGGAACACAACCCCTGTGTGTCGCGGACGTCACTACAGATAGTGTTAAACACCTCATGACCAATCTGATTCCCACACTGACCAAGCTGTACTGTGACTATTGACATTCTTACTCACTTTGCATTTAGGCCTAAAAAAGAGAAGCATGACTTCAGTAACAGCGGTGAACACAGGGAGGAGAAAAGTTCTGACAAGATTTCTGATCAGTTCTGCCATTTCTTGAGACCCTCTCGTGCGGAGAAGGCTACGCTACAGGCACTGTCTGGGGACAAGCAGCCTGTGAGCACTTTATCCTGGATGTCAGAAGAACTGGATGGCAATTGAGAGGCAATCCATGTGTTTACTGGTGCTGTACACCAAGAGGGAGCCAGTAAAATCTCTTATTTCCTTTCTTTCGCGTTGTAAGGCAGGACAGAAACAAATAGTTGTAGCTCAAACAAAATTATAGGATTAGGTTGTAAAAACATAGTAAGAAATAATAATAAATAACCACGTGCTTTTGGAAACGTGAAGCCTGTTCAAAAGCCTAGCCGACTTCCAGTACTGTCCTGCTGTGGGCCTGACAGCAAAGCCTGCTGAGGTGACAGAAGCATTCCTATTGCTTCCACCACGGACAGCAAAGTTTTGGATGCAATTTCGGGGCGTTTTGACATTTTCCCCCACTCAGCATCTTGCAGTGGCTCAGCTTTCTCACTTATTGGCTCTCCTTTCACAGAGACAAGGCCATTTTTTCTAATCACTTCATTATTCGGGGGCTGCTACATTTCCTTATCACCTCAGACGCGCCGTACACATCCGTAACTGTGGGTAACTGCCAGTGCCTGCAGTTCCATCCTGCTGCATTCTGCAGGCGCTTTACGTGTTATTTCTTGAATCCCGTGCTTGATTTCAGCACGGCTGCCAGTCTGCACCTCCCAGCCTCAAGCCAGCCTGTGTATTACTGCAGGCCCGCGTTACACCCCACCGAGAAAGCAAACCAATAAACACATATGGAAATGATCTTCGGAAAAGGCTCATCTCCAACCCCGGCGCGTACCGACCCTCCCGTGCCCGTTATCGCTGTACTCCGCTCGGAGAAGGCGCCCTCCCCTCCGGAGCTGCAGCCACCGATCTGTGTGGGGAGGACCCACCGGAGGCCGCCATGTTCCCGGTGCCGCCCGGCATTCCCGTCCCTCTGCCCCTCGCCCGTTTTCCCCTCCGCCTGGGCCACCGGTCCCTCCTCAGAGCGCCCGCGCTGATGCACCGCGCATGCGCAGCCCCTCAAACCCCTTCCCCACCAGTGCACGCCGAGTCGCGCCTTCGAAGAACCCGCTTCGCGCATGCTCAGAGCAGGAGGTGGGCAGCCCGGGTGAGAGGGTCTGTCCTCCAGGCTTCACGAAGGGCTCTACGCATGCTCCCCGGCAGGGACTTCTCTACGCCCTCTACGCATGCTCCTTGCCAGGAGCAGGGCGGGCGGACGTGCACCGCGCGTGCGCAGAGCCGGTACCGCTCCCGTCCACCTCGCCGCGTTCCCTTCACGCACTCTCCGTGCGGCTCCTGCTGCTGCCGGAAGAAGTTGTGCGCATGCGTGGCCCCCGGAATCGGGGCGGGGGCGCAGGCGCGCTGCGTGCGGGTAGCCGGTGATGGCGTCCGCGGTGGCGTTGGGGGGTGCGGGCCCATGAGGCGGTGCAGGCCCCGTGCACCCAGCGCAGCCAGGAAGGGGCGGCGGCGCCGCGGCTCCCACCCGCGCCATGGCGGGCGTGTTCGACATCGACCTGGACCAGCCTGAGGACGCGGGTTCGGACGAGGAGCTGGAGGAGGGGGTGAGAAGGGGCAGCCGGAGCCGGCGCGGCGCGGGGAGGGAGCGGCGCTGCAGGGCAGGCTTGAGGGCAAGGAGCGGGCGGCAGCCCTCGGGGCCGGGCCGGGCCGGGCAGTGCCGGGGGACATCCTGCGGTGCGGCCTGGCGGGGACCCCGCGGAGGCGGGCAGGGAGCCGGGTGAGGAGGAGCGCGGCGGCGGCCGCCGCCCTGGCCCGAACAGGTGAGGCGACCGCGCCCGGCCTGGCGAGAGCCGGCCGCGCTGCAGCACCCCACGGCTGCGGCGGGCCCCACCGCCGGCAGCGGCCAGAGGCTGCCGGTCGCGCTAGGGGAGCGGCGTCGTGCCCTGCACCGGGCGCTGGTGTCGGGCGAGCCGTGCTTCCCTGCCCCGGTGGCGGCTGCCCCGGGCTTGCGGCAGCTTTTCCCTTAGAAGTTCTGCGTTGCGGTTCCTCGCGGGAGCGCGCTGCGTTTGTCGGGTTTTTTCGTGTTTGGCCGGGGTTTTGGTGGTTTGCTTTATTTGTTTTTTTTTTTTTTTCATTGTCGCATGGTTTAACGTCAGTGCAGAAATGCAAATCTTTCTGGAACTGTGCAAAGTGGTTGCTCTAGCGCCAAAATTGAAAGCAGAGCTTTAAAGCGCTGTTAGGTGCCTCTGTGGATCAACGTGCATCTCCATCCCACGCTTCCCTGAACGGTTCACCTTGTAATCTGCAGTTTGTCGTTTTGTAGTCATAGAATGGAAACGTTCCTACAGATCCTGCTAAGGGTCTGGGGCAGTTTTATTACAAGGTCTCTGTATATATTTTTCTAGTGCTGCTGTTGCTTTTTTATATTGTTTTGTATATTAAAGATTTGCTGTTGCTTAAACTGCTACTGCAATTATTTTTTGCTATTTAAATCGTAATGACACCCCTGGAGTCTTTGAGATAACCGGATACTCTTATCACAGTTGGAATGCCCACGCTGCATATGAACTGTAGAGACATTGTTTGACAGCCGGCAGCTCAAACGCTTCTCAGCCTACAGGGAAAAGCACTGTCTGTCACCTCAGTGATCAATAAAGTCCTGGGCTTAAAACAATGTCTCTTGCATCACGCCATTAATGCTGCCAAGAACAGGTTCTGAGGGGGGTGGCAAGAAAGTTGAATTTGTTCTGTCTCATGTTCCCAAATATATCTTGGGGACCAAGTGAAAAATTAATTCGCTATTTCATTTAAAACTATTGCTGTGACTGAATTTTTTATGGCATGTGGACATGAATGTGCATTGGCGACCTGATGTGGTGTGGAGGTGCCTTTTGGCAAACACAGAAAGGAGAGTGAGAAAGGACTTGCAATTAGAACTGAAAAGCAGAGGAATATAAGAGCAGCAAAGCAGAGGAAGTGTCAGGAACATGTAAGGAGAAAACTGGAGGTTGTAGGTGTTGTGTGTCAGGAAGACATTGAAGACAGAGTCATTGAGATCATGAAACTGGAAGTGAGCAAGGTGTAAAGTCTCGACTGGCTTGTCAGATCTCTGTGGTGCTGGTCCCTGGTACCTCTTGAAGGCTCTGAGCCTAGGAGTAGCAAGAAGAGGTCAGCTGTAGTTTTGAGTAGGCATGGGCTTTGTAGCACAAATGCAGAATCGTTACGATGGGCAGTTGATTCCTAAGCTGCATGGTTGGCTGTGCTAATTATTGTGGTGACAAAAGGCAGCATTAATTTTTGTGTTTGTAATAAATGGAGCCATGTGTAGCCACAGACTAAAGGTCTGCTACTCTCCCAGCCAGACCACCGCTGCATTTCTGGGGTTTGTGAAACAAGAAGACATCCTGGAAGTAACGAAATGGTTTCTAAAGTGAATTTTGTTCAAAGTAATACTGAGAATGAAAACCATAGTTTACAGGAGTGAGAAACGCCTGTGTAAACTGTCCCAGAACTGTTGGGTTACTTGAGAAGCTGTTGTAGGGATGGGATGGGTGTTTACTCTGTTGATTTGTTTGGTTCGTTGGCATCTAAACAGATGTCAATAAGCTGGATTTCCCTAATAAATATTATCCAGACTATACAAGCCAGCAACTCTCTGGCCTGGAAGCGGACTTGACCTTTTGGATGCCATAATTGCTTGTGGTGATAATAGGTGAAACCAGGAGTTAAAATCTCCTTCGAGATTGCCCCCCAAAAAAAACCAGCCTGTGTGAACTTTAATGTTTAAATGGTTTGGAAGCTGTTGAAAGTTTCTGGTTCTCTTGGGTTAGTGTTTTCACCTCCCTAACAGTTGAAAATGCAAAAATCAGATTTCGATGTTTGCGTTTTTTTCCCTTCTGGTTCTCTAGATCTCCTACCTCACTCAATGTATGGGTATCCAGCCTGCAGATTTCAGGCTGTTCCCCACTCGCAGTTGTTATTTTTTTGTACCTATTTTTAAAATTGTTAATATATAGTCTAAAGCTTATTAGCAGCTTGTCCATTAAGTTCTATTTGTGTTCATTCCAGCTGTCTGCTTGGTTTGCACTTCTTTTGCCATGTAGAGCCACGGTTATAGTGAAGTATTATCTTGCATAAGGGATCAAGTTAAAAATTCTTTGAAGAAAATCCTTCTTCAGAATCAAAGTAAATTCTTTAATGGTAACTAGTTCTGATGTTGAACCCTCTTTAGTAACATTTGCATACATTATTTTATCTGGATGGTTATTTGTCAGAAAGGGTATTTAACATTAGAGTAAAGCTTAAGGCTGTCATTAGTATTGGGGTCTGCCAATACAGGATAAAACCTTCTCACTAGATTATTTGTTCTAGTGTGTAGGAATCCCAGTTAATTCATTCACATCATCTTTACTGTAGTAGGTTTTAAAAACCTGTCTATAAAGCAACTGTTAAAACAAATGCAGTGCCTCAGTGTTTTCCAGATTCACCCTGGGGGTGCAAAGTTCTTACCTCTAGTATTTCAGTGGTTGAGTCTCAATGCAGTCGGGTGGTTCCCTGTGTCACTGTGGAAGTATTGCAGATCTTGCACAGAACTTTGTAGATCTCTTATCTTCTGCTGATAAGTTCTTATTCCTGCCCTTTTGGCTTGTTTGATTATATCATATAAATCATAATTATATATTGAACTATGTTATAATTTAAGGAGTTGTAAAACACGTTTTTAACTCTGCTTTTTTTTTCCTTCTGCTATAATTAATCTTCCTTCTACCCCTCCCATCCCCAGGGTCAATTAAGTGAGAGCATGGACCATGGAGGAGTTGGCCAATATGACCTGTAAGTTGCTGCTAGAAAATGTTCTGTATCATTTATGCCAACTATATATAACTTCTGATTTTGTTAAATTGTTAAGTTAAATAGAAAACAAAATGTTACTCTTGTTCAATTTTGAGTTGTTTCTAGTCCTTGCACTATTTCTTCAGATCAAATTGTGTGAACTGTATCTTGAAATAATAATAATAAAAACAAATTCTGTCCAAACTTGCTGTTTGTCTTTTAATCCTTGTTTCTCCCAATGTATCTCTTGTACTTGGATGATATTTGTAATCTGAAGATAATGTGCTGTCCGCAGAACATGTGTGTTCTGTTCATGCTCTAAAGGCTCCAGTGGCAGATCTGCATAGCAGTCTGAAGCAAATGAGACTTCAGAAGCACTGATTTGAAGTTCAGGAGACAGCTACCTTTAGCATTACTTCATTTATAGATTTCCAGATTGTTTCAGCATACTATGTTGTGAGAAGAAAGCAGTGATATTTACTTTAGCAGGATCAATCTGTTTGTCTTTTGCAGAACTGTAGCATAATCAAGAAGCATCATTAAATTATGGATCAGTTTTTTGTGGCATATTCAGAGTGTATTACAGCTTTTTCTGCAAAATATTTGTGTTATAGGAGTGTTACCATGACTTTTGGGGTCGCTGAGTGTGATCTGAAACTTAAACACAACTTGCCTTGGCTTTACATGAGGTCTTACACAAATATCCAAGTCAGTTTGAGGCTTTGGGCTTTTAAACTAAATTCTGGTGTAATACAGAGATTATGCGTTTAAATGAAGGGATTTGAAGGAAATATTGATACTGTAAATCCCCCAAATTTGCAGGTAATCTTTCCTGTGCAAGTTGCACCTTACCGCTTTGCATGCCCCAAAGCAAAGCATCTGATAGTCAGCGATATCAGATACACTGTATGCTTTTCAGAAAGTAATTTGCTTGCTTAGTTTCAGCTGATTGACGTTTTGAGTATTGGGTAGTCTCATATTGTTGTTTCGGTTTTATCCAGTGGCATGGAACATTGTGAAAAATTTGAGATTTCAGAGACTAGTGTAAACAGAGGTCCAGAAAAGATCCGCCCAGAGTGCTTTGAGTTACTGCGCGTACTTGGCAAAGGTGGCTATGGAAAGGTAAGGAACTCTTCTCTACAGAAATAAACCCTATTACACTGAAGGCGGTTAAAGGGTTGGTGCTGTGGACTGAAGTCCCTTGGCACAGCCTCGCCAGGTGGTGGCAGTAGAGAATGGCCCAGCCTGGTCCTGGTTCAGATCACTCACTAGCTCTTCTCCTTCAGGTAGTGGTGCAGTTTGTGGGTAATCTCATGTCTCTCTTTTGCAGAACTTGGATTTTTAACTTACGATGGCAAATGTGGTCATAACGTGTTTGCATTTGTATTGTGTCGTGTAGGTATTTCAAGTACGAAAAGTAACTGGAGCAAACACTGGGAAAATATTTGCCATGAAAGTTCTTAAAAAGGTAACCTGAATGTTCACGTTTCACTACAGCTTGAATGAAAAAAAAAATACCCCTCTATTAAGCTCTTACAATTATTATTTCATTTAGCAAAAATAAACGTTATCCTCTGTACAGTTGTTATCCAGGTGCAGTTGGAATTAAACTTGAAATTGTTCTGGCTGTGTAGTTGTTAACAGCTAGTTTAAATAGGCCACAAGGTCCCTTCCAACCTACATTATCTTATAATCCTATGAAATAAAGACTTCAACTTCCACACGGAACCTTTCACGTTATGTATATATTGTGGTGGCCTTGGTTAGCATGTTCTTGTGCTGACATATCTCTGCTTTTTGTAGGCAATGATTGTAAGGAACGCAAAGGATACAGCTCATACAAAAGCAGAGCGGAATATACTGGAGGAAGTAAAACATCCCTTCATTGTAGACTTAATTTATGCCTTTCAGACTGGTGGAAAACTCTACCTCATCCTTGAGTATCTCAGTGGTCAGTATATGAAATTGTTACCTGCTTATAGGTATCTTACATAATCAAGAATTTGGATTTCTTAGTCTGCCTGTAGAAGGCCAGCTAAGTATTGGCACAGTGTCTTAAAATGTAAAATTGGTTACTAGTAAAAATACACTGACTCACATTAATAAACCTTCTAATTCAGTGTGTTAAAAATGAATGAAATGTAAATAGTTATTTCTCATAACACTACCTGAGAGGAGGGTTTTCTGTACCTTTTCTTCCATCAGGCTTGTAATTCCTCTGTGTCACACTTAGAATCTGTGCAGTCATACAGAGTACCTGAGGTTTTAGTCCTTGCAGATTTCTCGTGAAACAAGAAAGTGTTATCTTTATTTCATGGGTAGGAAACCAAGACACAGATTAGAAGAAATTTGCCTAAGATATAACAGCAGAATAAAGAGGGACAGAAATGCTGTTGGCTTTTTCAACATGCTCTGATTTCTTTTGGAATTTCTTTAGGTTGCTGGAATTCTGAGAATAACAGGATAGCAAGTTCTCAGTTGTTTTTGTGAAAGAGCTTTTTGTAGAGCAGGGCAGAATACCTGTTGATTATAGTTTTTCTAGAAAATAAGACTTGACTGACTAAAAAAGAATACCTTAGCTAGAGTGTAATCTCATGATTTTACTCATGACAGGAGGAGAACTATTTATGCAGTTAGAGAGAGAAGGGATATTTATGGAAGACACAGCCTGGTAAGTGAAACAGTTCTGGTAAATGAATAGTTTTGGGTTGGTTTTGGGTTTTTTTTCAAATGCTTAAACTGCATGTTCTAACTTGAAAAACTACTTATTCATTTCATAGTCTAGTGAAAAGAGCAGTTAACTGGGTTTGGGGAAGATACATGTGTTCTGTACTTACCAGTTTGTGCTGGTGTTAACTCCAGTCTTCCTACAGAAGAGGGTCCATTGCTGGTTGCTGGCTGTATTCCATATGGTTGTGGTAAAGGAAGTGGTTTAGGTGATGAAGAAAAAGTTGTGAAAGACTTGCTGAAAATTTCCTTCTCTATCCACACACCATTCTACCAGCCAGTTACAGAATTTCCAAGTCATAGAATCATAGAATAGTCAGGGTTGGAAAGGACCTTAAGATCATCCAGTTCCAACCCCCCCTGCCATGGGCAGGGACACCTCACATTAAACCATGCCACCCAAGGCTCTGTCCAACCTGGCCTTGAACGCCATCAGGGATGGAGTATTCACAACCTCCCTGGGCAATCCATTCACTGTAATGGCTGTATTTGTGTGTGAAGTGATAAAGGTAATTATGCTAATGAAGGATAAAAAGCCTTTTGAGTAGTGGTATCTTACATATAAACAAGTTGAAATTGTCCCCTATTGATAAGACTTCACAGAACTGCATGCAGTTATGTCTTACAGCAGCGCATGGCAGTAATGCCTTTGAAAAGCTTTGATGTACTCTGCCTGCTGCCCATTACATTCCTACCCTCATTTATTTTTTCTTCCACTTAGCCATCTAGATGTGGCAATACAGATTGAAACATATTTCAAATACTAGTAAATTCAGATTCCTCCAAATATATTCATGATAAGATAGCTACTGAACAGGTAAGTCTAATGCTAATGGTGTCATTTTGAGGTTCATCTTGGAGTTTGTATGCCTTTTAACAAAACAGCCTCAAAGGCATCATTGTTTCTCTCATTTATTCTTTCATACACTTCTAATGATGCTTTCAAGGAACCGTTGCTATGTATGTAATAGCCTTGCTGCTTAAGATGCTTTGCATGATTGAATACATCTAATTTTGTGGTGTGTGTTTCCTTACAGCTTTTACTTGGCAGAAATCTCAATGGCACTGGGGCACTTGCATCAAAAAGGAATCATCTACCGTGATCTGAAGCCAGAAAATATCATGCTTAATCACCAAGGTAGAAATACAGCAACAGTTACGTTACCAGTCATTAGGAAACAATTCTTCAAAGGTCACAACTTTTCACTGTTACATTAATTTCCTTAGAACATGGTCATGTTCCTTATCCCTGTCAGTATAACTGAAGAATTGCCAAAGCTAATTGCTTGCCTTTAAACACAGCTTCTTTGGCTTTAATAGGTCACAGCAAGCTTCACGTTGCATGTGTAGAGACACAGGCATTTTTTTGAATGGTTGACTTGCTACAAAGACAACTTTATTCTGAATTACTCAAGACACTTTGCAATTTGTTGAAGGGTCTCTGAACCTTGAAGAAAGCAGTAACACTTGATATCCTATTTTGTTACCTGAATGATGCTATTCAATCTTTAAATACATTATACGTGAATAAGGTTTGGTACTTGTCTTGTTTCTCTTCAAGTGGCAATGGCTTCTTGTGCAGGTGTAATGCAGAGGTTTTACCTGCAAGTGTGATTGCCTCATTCTGTTTTATAGCTGTATCACTTTGTCAGACTATTGAAGATATCTGGAAGTAGTTCAGTTGCTACGTATCCATGTTAAAAATTCCTGTTTTTTAATGTTACTTACACAAATCTTGCAATTCTGGCAAATCTTAAATTTTATATATTTAATTTCAGGTCATGTAAAATTGACTGACTTCGGATTATGTAAAGAATCCATTCATGATGGAACCGTCACACACACGTTCTGTGGAACAATTGAATACATGTGAGCTGCATGATGAAATAGAAAAGTATTACACTGGTTGGGGGGAACAAACTAAATTTTGCCTTTTTTAACTGATGGTTCCTATGCTCAGTCACTAAGGGAAATTTTGCTTGATAAGTGTGGTTTGGTTTGAAAACTTGTAGTGAAAATTAGAATTAAGCGTGTTAAAATACTTCCATACTTTCATTTTTTCTGATTATAGGGCCCCTGAAATCTTGATGAGGAGTGGGCATAATCGTGCTGTGGACTGGTGGAGTTTGGGGGCACTAATGTATGACATGCTGACTGGAGCAGTAGGTGCACAGTTATAATTGCATGTGTTTCTCTTTGTAGCTTTTGCAGTTACCTGTATTCTAATTCTGATGCATGTGTAAATACATACACATTTGTATATATACAGACTGTAAGTAAGAAATAACTAAACCACAGCTACACTGATGCTGACTACTGCTGTGAGCTGCTCTCATCCAGTTATTAGGAAGTCCCATTTGCAGTAGTTTTATCTGCTTTCTAAATTACTGAAGTGAGTTCTGTGTACACAAATAAGAGATCTGAGCAAGTTGTATTTTTCCTTCCTTTATCAATTGTGCTTTCCAGCCTCCTTTCACTGGGGAGAACAGAAAGAAGACAATTGACAAGATCCTCAAGTGTAAACTCAACTTGCCTCCCTACCTCACACAAGAAGCCAGAGATCTGCTTAAAAAGGTAGGATTTTCATGAATGTCAGTACTATGTGTGTATGTAAAAATAGAAATGTGATGGTACCACTATGGCTATTCAGTCCAAGCTTATTTTATTCTACTGTTAGTTTTTGGTTTGCATGGTACAAAAAGTGATTTTCCTTGAAAATACAACTGTTTTCTAACGCATGCAGATCGTTTTGCATTAATTCTGCATGGTATTCACTCAGATGATGTCAAAACTGGTCTAGTCATAACGGTGTAACTAATTTTGCTTTTTTGGGATATTTCTGATGAAGCTGCTAAAAAGAAATGCTGCCTCACGTCTAGGAGCTGGTCCTGGAGATGCTGGAGAAGTTCAGGTAACTTTAGCTTAACTTGAGAATTCTTAAATTACCTTATTGAAAATAAAACAGCTTTGAGGGTACATCGGGGAAGGAGAGTAGTATGTCTGTCTTGAAGTGTAACAAGCAAAGAGGCAGCCCCATGTGACAGCTGATCAAAATGAGGATGCTTTAAAGCTTAACAAAAGCAGCTGTCTACCTATTTGATAATTCATGATTTGGAAAGTAACTTTTATTCTTTATCTCTCTCTTCCAGTAAATCTTTTCTATTAGCTGCACAATGCTGACTGTACAGTCAACAATAGAAGAGTGATGATACTCTGGCAGTCTGACAAAAAAACCTGCCTTGCATCTAGTGTAGCTCTTCCAAGGGAAACATGGCATTAGTTTGCATTCAGCGTTCCATGGTTGGAAGTTAAGGCAGAGGCCTGATTCTTGTTGCTTCCAGCTTGACCCTTTTTTTTTGTGGTGTGATTAGCAATGTATGAAGAGTCCTCCTTATTTCAGTTTTGATAATTTGTCATTAATGCAATGTCATTATTTTTAGATATCTAACTTTTAAAGTTGAAAAATATTTTGCATGTAAATTGGCTTTTTCTAATACTTTAAAGGAAAACATGAAAGGGACATATGCTGTTCGACCTGGAGGCATGATATGAATTTTCAGCTCTTCCAGCTATTCTGATGTAGGGCTGCAGAATATATTACACTAGACCCGTATGTGATTTTGGAAAGAAAGACACCACAGAGCAGGTCTGAAAAAACATGCTTGATTCTTGATTTATACCCAGAAAGGTGGGTTATGACTCTGTGCTATTCCTCACCCTTATAGGCTCACCCATTCTTCCGACACATTAACTGGGATGAGCTATTGGCACGAAAGGTGGAACCTCCTTTTAAACCCTTATTGGTATGTACTCAGAACACTGTGAGATATTCTGTGTATCTTTAAGAAAAGGCCTTTAGTAAAGGTCTTCAACAGTGTGGAATCTAAAACTTACAAATGTTAATTCTTGCAAACTGAAGTGCTGCTGGTTTCTGGTACTTCCAATAGTTAAATGCATCACCTTCAGGTACTGGTTCTCAGATCCACTCTTGCCAAATTAAAGATAGCAGATCTACCACCTGATCTATACTACCTCAGGGGTTTTTTTTTGTCCTGAGAACTGATGCTGTATCAGCATTAAAATCTTTTTTAAGTCTCCACAGAGCATGAAATCCTGGCTGTCATGAGCACGCTGTTCTGTCTTACTACTCTGTGGTCATGGTACTCATCCGTCACTGGAATAGGATCTTGTTTCTTTTACATGAGAAGGTGGAAAAAGTCAGCTAAGAGCTAATTTATCCTTCTGGCTCCTGGAGGAAGAAGGTTCTGGCTCAGTTTTAATTCCTCCTGCTTCTAAACTGTAGGTTAAACAGATTTGTGAGTGCAGTTACCTCTGAATTTCTGCTTCTAAACATTATACAGTAAGTCAGTAATCATTATAAATGTTATAAATTCTAAACGTTATACTAAGTCAGTATGCAGTTGAAACTAAGATGATAAATGGTTGCTAAGCAAAACTAAATTAAATCCCCTAATGAATATGGTGTGTTTGCATCTTTTGTGTGTTTATAGGCGGTAATTAAAGTTTCACTCAAACCAGTGATGTGATGAATAAGCCTCTATTATCCTATCTTGTATTTTCATAGTGTCTTTTTTTTCCCCCCTGGGTACAGTTAGCTAGAGGAGCAATGGGTATTGCTACCCTGATAGTTCCAGACTGCTCAAAAAATCTCATCTTAAACTGACATAGGTATCACTGATGTTGTGCATACTGCAGCATGGGGACTCCAGACCTTGTATTCCTGCCATCTTGAATGAAACTCAGAATGACCCAAGACTGATAGTTCCAGGTGTATTACCTGAACACAGTTTGGTGCTTACCAGTTATTAGCAAATTTTATGAAAATTGCTTGCACAAACCAGATGGCTTTTGAAAATGTGCTTTCATGGTAGGGTGCAGGCCTTCATAAATGAATACATGTTGCCTTTTCAGTTACACTTAGGAAGGATCTTGGAATTACGTCTGTTGTTATTTAAATGAAACCCTATTATCCACAGTCACTTATATGAGTTCTCATCCGCCCCTCACAGTATAAACACCTCTGTATCTGCAAAAGTGGGATGAAATTATCTGGAGAGGCATCCCAAAACTAGTTGCAGCTGTTCTGTACTAGTTGTGACAAGGGCTGAACTTGCAAGAAACTGACATTGCATTTCTAAAAGTTTTTGTCTGTAATTTGAGATATTTTTTTTTCTTAAAAAAGGCATCTTTTTAATTTGTGTTCCTTTTTGATCTATAATTTTTTGCCCCTCCCCCTTGCCTTTATTTCTCAGTGTCAGTTCCCATAGTGACCTCCCACTGCCAGCAACAGGATTCCGACACCTCTCCAGGGTTTTACTACAGCAGAGCTCTGCCAAAAACCTATGGAATGAACTCCATCCAGAGGCTACACTGATCACCGCTAAGCCATTTGGTTGATATCTGTAATATAAACCCTTAATCATTTTGTTTTTGCAAAGCAATCTGAAGAGGATGTGAGCCAGTTTGATTCAAAGTTTACACGACAGACACCTGTTGATAGCCCAGATGACTCTACTCTCAGTGAAAGTGCCAACCAGGTCTTTCTGGTAAGTGAGCCAAGGCCAAGTGCGTAATGACTGTGGAGAGGTATGTCGTGTTATTTGGGAACAGTAGGGCGTATCAGCTGAATTAGTCCTACTGAATCTTAACACCTGATACTTCAAGCAAACTGCCATAATTTTAAACACCCATTCTGCAACAGGTTTGAAATGTTCTAAGGGCTTTGAAAATACTTTGGTTATTGCTGATGCCTTCTTTATACAGATAAAACAGCCAACAGATGATGCTTATGTTCTGAAATGTCAGCATTCTAATTCATAGTTGTGTTATGAGCCCAGGACATGTCACTGCTTTCATAGTCCCGCAGCAAGAACAGTGTCCATTCTATAGAGCAAAATTAATTGAATTGAGTATGCCTCTGGAAATCTGTGATCTGAGTAGAAATAGCTGGGGTGTGCAGGCACCTGGATGAGAAACTGCCTAATGTCCTGTTGTTTGCTTCAGGAAGTGAGTAAAAATTCTTATGTCTCCATTTACTCTTCCTTTCATAATTTTCGTTCAGTATTTCATGCCAGTCGAAACTGTTGAATGTTGCCTGGAAGTGACAGTGCCTTCCTTCCTGTTTTGCAGGGTTTTACATATGTGGCTCCATCTGTACTTGAAAGCGTGAAAGAGAAATTCTCCTTTGAACCAAAAATCCGATCACCTCGCAGATTCATAGGTAGCCCCAGGACACCAGTCAGGTATCTCTTTGCTTTTTCGTTTTACCCTCTCTGTTTTGTAATACGCTTTTCAGCATGTATCTGAAATAGATCTGCACTAGATCTTAGTTCTCGGTAAGGCCATCACTTCCATCAGAAGTGCAGCATTGATGCTGTTCTACAAACAACATTAGAGGCAAATCCATGGTGTTTGGCGCACAAGTACTAATTTGCTTGCTGTTCAGCACTGATGGAACGTCACAGTCTGGTGCCTTCAGTACACCAGCCTTCTGGAATTGTTTCACAGCGTACTAAAGATGTCACTAAAGAATCACAGTAGTGCAAAAAAAATCCCTTCTGCGGTCATCTAGAAATAATATATCCTCACTGCTCCAGTGAGGCAGTTTTACTTCACCAGAGACTGTGGTAGAAATGAGACATGGAAACCTTCTTAAACTTTTGGGACTGGAAGAAAGAATTAGAAATACTTCTCAATAGGTGTTTGAGTTGAGGTTCCTGCAGTGTAAAGGATGTACCTTGGTGCTGTGCCTATCTTCATCTCTGATTTTTCTATTTCTTGTTTTAAAGCCCTGTAAAGTTTTCCCCTGGGGAATTCTGGGGAAGAGGTGCTTCTGCCAGCGCATCAAATACTCAGACACCTGTGGAATATCCAATGGAGACAAGTGGAATAGAACAAATGGATGTGACAGTCTGTGGGGAGGCCTCGGCACCACTTCCAATCCGGCAACCAAACTCTGGGCCATACAAAAAACAAGCTTTTCCCATGATTTCCAAACGACCAGAGCACTTGCGCATGAATCTATGACAACACCATTTTTCTAAGCCTTTGAAGGTGGAAAACAAGGAACGGACATAAGCAGCCCCCCCTTGATGTTGAAAGACGAGGGCTGGTATGGTTTCCTTTTAAAAAGTGACAGTATCAAAGAGTCAGTCATTGCACAGAGCGACTTGGAAGGCAAAGCAAAACGGATTTTTCTTTTCTGTCAATCAATGGTGCATAAAAAAACTCTAGAAAATGGTATTGCAGAACTCTAGGCACATCATCTAACTGATTCACAGTGACATCTTCTCACCTTATCGAGGATTTTTCAGCGTGATAGCTTGAAACTGACAGTATTAAGGGTCAGGATGTTGCTTCAGAATCACTGATCTAGTCATGAATGTGTCAAGGAGGGTTAGCCCTTTCACTAGGCAAAATACGGAATGCCTACATGCTTGCATCTGAGGAATAATTAGCGTGCAAGCTTAGTTAAGCTGTTTCCTGCAATGGGGTGGAATCAAAGATGAAAGATAAAACTAATTGGTAGTTCACAGTCAAAACATAATGAGGGTTTTTTATATATATAAATATATATATTTTTCAAATAGATTTTTTGAATCAGCTCATTATGGAAAGTATCCCAAAATTAAAATACAAAATAATTGGTTGCTGTGAAAAAAGCTCTAGTTCTGATTCTTCTCCTTATGAAACAGCAAATCAATAAGCAGATCACTAGATTACCAACTTGGCAATGTGGGGTGGGAGAGAACTGTTTCACTTGCTTACCCAGCTGAAATACCTGTTCCTGCAAAAAGAAACGGATCTAATCAAACAGCAGTGCTGCTATGTTCTAGGCTTAACTGGAAGCCATGGGCTCACACATGTGTCCTGCTTATTTCATCCTTGTCCTCAGCAGACATTTCACTGGGAAACATCACTTTTGTATACGCTAATCCATAGATGGAGACAGCTGAATATGTTCAGATTCCTACCCATGTAAAAGATCAGGAAAAAGTGCATTGGAATACCAGGTCAGTAGAAACGCACAGGAAGCACCACAAGAAAGACAGATTCTACACGCTGTAAGAAAATAAACCTTTTTCTAACCAGTGGGTAAGAATTTGAGGATTTCTCTTTTTTGATCAGATTTTGCTTATGGGAGTTCCCTGCCATGAAACATTTCTAAATTTAGCAACGATTTTTTTCCTATGCTGGGGCAAGAAATTTGCTGATTGTATGAGACAAGTGTTAAATGGCCTTTCAGTGAATGTCTTCCACAGTGGGTCAGAACTTTAGCAACTTCATTTAGGAAATATGTTCTAAGGACACTATTTATGTTTTTAAAATTGTCACAATCTGTACAAATGACTTACAGGTACAAAGAATAAAATAAAGGTAACTTTATCTTACTTAAATACTTCCTGCCTTAAAGAAAGCATTTCCATGAACATAGCTGGTGAAAGGGTTAATATCTGCAGAGCTTTACACTAGTTAGCGTGTGTATGGTGTGTGCGTGTGTGTGTATATGACCATGCAACTGCATACAAGTCCTGTCACTTTTTGCCTGCCACACGTTACATTATCTTTAGTCAAACTGTGCAAATTCTACTTGTAGTGTTTCACAACAGTAGGGATTTTTTAATAGATTCTGCTTACTCTGTGTATACTGAATCTTTTTGAGCCATAGGATCCAAGCCATAAAACTCTCTACCATGTTGAATCCAATCAAGAGTGCTGTTCTCTCAAATGTGCAAGTCAGAGGGATTGATGGATATTTTGTCGATACCAACAAAGAACCAACAAAAGATGGTTATGAGTGAGCAAAAAGAAATATTTTGGTTTCTTCTTCCTGACAAGGCTTTTGTTGGAAAATTTATTTTTTTGAGTTTTACAAGGAAAATCAAGTTACTTTATAGTGACATAAACTGTCCTGGCAAGTTACCGCTTTTCATTTGGTAATAGGGCCACTGGTGACATGTTGTGAAACTGAAATCAAAGTGCTGATACGTGTTTGTATAATGCATATCTGCAAATATGCAACACTTGAAGCTGTGCCTCTCTGTGCCACTCACTGACATCAGTTTTCCAACATGTTTACTGAGGATAAAGGAACTTTAGAAACAATACGTGTTTTTTGATGCAGATCTCTCTTGGTCCTAGCTACAGCTAACAGTTGCTTTTTGGTTGGCTGGATGTTAACTGTCCAGTAGAATTGGTTTAATATGGCTGGCAAGAATGGCAAGAGTTGTTTGTCTGAGTTCACTGATTAATTACAACTCCAGTTCATCAGTTTTAAAAGTAAATTTCATGTATTGACAAGGTTTCATCCCATAGGTGGTAAGTTTAATTCCCTACCATAACTGTGAAACTTTTGGAGTGTGACTCAGACAGCAAGCACACACTATGCAATATGGTTTATCCTGTATTTATTTGTAAAAATATCAGACATAGATCCTCTATATATATATAATAGTGTCAAAATTACTAGTCATGAACTAAGGGGAGTGGAGTTCTAGCTCCTGTCTGGCTATTTCAGATAAGTGCAGAATGCATTGAATATTGGAGAGCTTAACAAGTGCTTTCTTTTGTTCATTTAAAAATGTCTTAAATTTTTCATTAGAGTATAGAATCTTATTTTTTTTATTTTGTACAAGCTGCGCTTTTTTAATTATAATCACTGAAAAATTCACTATAATTTGATTTTATAGGATTTTTGTAGCATTACAAAAATATAGTAAAACTGAGGTTAATACCTGTTGTGGCTAACCATATAAAAGTATTAAACTTGAACAAAAGTCATATTTTTTTTTACTAGCCGTTAAGTAGGGGACTGTTTTGTTCTGCAGGTCATTATCACAAAAGGTTCATAGGTCAGCTGTGTTACCAGCAGTTTTTATTTCCCATTTGATGCAGAACCTATTCTGGTATAAGATACTCAGAATTTCATAATTCTCTGTGGGAGTGATGCATACAATTTGATGCCATTCGTGTACTAAATTGTAATTTTGGGAATGCTGGAATAATTCCTACCAAGACTGTCTTAATTGTGCCATCTGACATTTGAATGTCATCCTGGTATTAGCTCATAATAAAAGATGAAAATAAATGAGTCAATTGTTCTTTTGAATATCCCTTTTTTGGGGGGTCTTGCTATCTAAAACCTGAACTGCTGGAGGGCATTTAATTTTTAAGTCCACTCTAACTACACAGTTGATGTTTACTCTGGGTCTAGTCTCTTTAATATGAACTTCCATTCTCTTACTGTTAATCAGGAAGTGCATCAAACACTGAGGGAGACTGCTGTTGGTTTTAGGATATCGACTGGGGTTTCGGGGTCCTGGTTGGCTCTTTAAAATCCTGTCTCTACAGCAGGATAGTCACTGTTTCAGCTTCCCAGTTTAAAGGGAAATCGTTTATCCTAAGGGGTAAGTAAGGGAGGAGAAGTGATTAAAAACAAGGCAAATTACTTATATAGTCTTCTTGCAGATCCTTGATGATATACTGTATGCAGTTCCTATATATAAAATATATGAACTTCCAGAGATTGTTTTCTTCTAGATTAACTTGACTTTGTAGCTGTCTTCAAGAAACAGACTTGAGCTGCCTTAGTAGAAATAAAGGTAATCCCTACTCTGTTTTGTATCTTTCACAGTTTACGGGAACTAAATATACTCAACTGCTGAGTAAGGTGGATGTGAATAGCAACTAAATGCAAATTTAAACATATGCTAATCCAAGTGACCTTTTTTTTTATTTTTTATTTTATTTTTTTTTTTTTAGGAATTAGATAGGTCTTAACTGTGGATCTAAATCATTGTCTTTCATGACAGCTTTTAAGGGGAAGGGAGGAAAGAGGAATTCCACTGAGAACTCAAAGGACCTGACAGATGCTAGTTTTGATCCATTGTACCAAGGGTTGGCACCTTCACCAAGGTTCTTAGGCTCTTAAAAGAGTGCCTGTGGATTGCTCCTTGTCATTCCCTTTCCTGTTCTGCCTCCTGCAGTCAGATGTGTGCTGGGTGTCTGTGTGTGTGGAAAGCAGGGCAGCTACCCTGGCCTGAGCGGGCTTAATAAGGAAGAGTTGAATCTTAATAGCATGATGCTGACAAGTGAATCGGAGAGGATGTCATTCATGGGTGTAAGTTACTTGCTTTTTTTTTCCTCTCTGTAACTAAGATGAGAATGACTTGTTTCATTTATGAAGTGTAAATCCTAACTGGTTGATCAAAATCTCTTTTTAGTTCTTTGATTTTTAATAAAACGTGTTTGATAATATTACTGGGTTTGGGTAATTTTCACTGTATCCTGAAGGACAAAAAACTCATCAAAAGAGAGAAAAAAATTGTTCCCTGCTCCTATCTCTGCCCAATATCCACCCTGACTTAGTAAGGTGTTGTTATTACTCTGTGATAGACAAAGACCAAAAGATCAGCAACAACCCAGGGTTGACTTAAAGCACTGATGCAGTGTTTTGTTGTGCTCCATTAAATAGTCTTTGGTGACACTGACAAGTTCTTGTGTGGAGGTTTTTTTTTCCTTAACCACAAGTGTAGTACTGCTAAATTAGTTTCATATTTTTCAGTAATAATGCTGGTCTTACTTGAGGTCTTCATTCCTCACCATACAGTATCTTGATTCAGATACTGAACTACCTATTGAGGTAAGTAGCTGATCCATAGTTCCATTCTATAGAAAAATAAGATTTAGTTCAGGTTAATTTCTTCCACATTTCCCTGTATGAAACACCTGTACCTTCCTAGTTAAGATTTCAGGAATGCACATGGTGATTTAGACCTATTGTTCTAAAAAGAGTTTTGAAAAGCTGTCACAGACTACTGCAATTCTGATGAATGGCTGCTCATTCCGGGTTAATTTAATCAAGAATCTAATCAATAATCACGTCTAAGTCAGTCTGATGAATTTAGAATATATTTTCTCTGAGAAGATTGTTTAATTAAAAAGTGATTAAGCTGTTGGTTATTGGCATTTCAGGAAAAGCTAATCCACGGTAAGTTACAATTTTTGGTTTGCCCAGTATTTTAGGAAGGATTGGTTATTACATCTGCCCTTCTAAGCTGTGTATTGGGCTTAGTCATGCATTTTACTCACACAAGCAAAGCTTTTTTTAAAGGTGTTACTTGTTGACTAAATTAAGTAGAGCACTCATTATGTTTACACAGTACCCACACAATGCCTGCATGAAGAGAAAAGCCTTCAAATGCTAAAGAAGCTCAACCGTATGTTCACGATTAAGTTTGGGATAAGCCTAAATATGGTTGTGTAACCAAGTCATCTGCCAGTGTCTTTGTGGGCACACCAGAGATTCCGAATCCAACCTTAAGTTTCCCCTACTGATTTTTGTTGTCTGATTCAGTTCTTGTCCATCTCTCAAGGGAAGCTCTGCAGCAGCAGCAGTCTAAGCACTGATGAAATTTAAATAACAAACAGTTCTGATCTTGTGCAAGTTAAGGCATAGCTAGATCTCTCTAGGGAACCAAAGAGCAGTTTGTTCTGACAGAAATGGAGATACAGGCACAAGCTCCTTACAGCACAGCTGTGGCTGTAACCAAGCTCTCATTCTTCCCTGCCACCCTCAGGATTGCTCTGATGCCATTCAGCTGCACATTCTCCAGTTATGTACCTCACCTGCTGGGAAAGGCTTCCATGAGAACCAGTCTCTGCTACTCCCATAGGTTTCCAGTTACAGATTTAGAAGCTTTTGCCTGTTTTCTTTAAGCTGGAGGTTGAACATAAAATGATACCTCTTAGCTTGAATCTTCATCTAAATTCTAATTTATACTAAATTCTACTGGTTTACCTGTACCTTTAAGGGTGCTGTCATGCCTTGGCAGCCCTGTAGGCTGTGTCAGCTGCAACTTCATAGTACTCAGGTACTCTGCCTGGCTAGTTGAATTACTACATCATCTATCAAGTCAGTCTTTAACTTCTTAATTGTAGAGTTGGGTTTTTTTTCCCCAAATTTCCAAGTTCCAGAAGGCTGTTAAGACATGCTCAAGTAAATGGCAACTCAGTTTAACTTTGCTGTAACAATAATTTGAGTGGTTTTTCAGTTTTATCTGAATAGCAAGGTGAAAAAAGACACGTGGTGAAAAAAGACAAGTAGGGAAAAAAATAAAAGGGAAATTTTATCTAACTTAGCTCTACAATTAGTACAAAGACTAGTCATGAATAAGTTGTAGCATTTGGATGGCTTTTTGTTTTCAGAGACATTAGTTTAACAGGAAAAGTATAGCTAGCAGTGAGCTGTTCTGTGCTTAGGTGTAGGGTCATACTTAAACCAGTAATGAATCTTATTTCTTTATTCAACATGCACCAAACGAATAGATTTTAATGCATTTATTCTCTCTGATTTTTATGCATACTACAAATTGCAAATATAGTATAAAATAGATTCTCCCCTGTAAGAAAATCTGGTTCCTGTTACGACAAAAATATAGTATTAAAGATTTCTTTTAAAAATATCAACTTTGTAAAATGTTAAGTAAAAAAACTACCAATAGTGGTTGGTTTCTCTATTGAGCCAAAGATCCATTAGAAGCCTACAAGAACCTAAAGGGGAAAGTCTTATGGCTTATCTCTAGGTACAGTGAGAAATAGTTGCTGTTACAGGTGCAAGCTCATTTCTCTCATCAGTTGGGCAAGCATTAAAGGATCTTTAATGCAAAAAGTGACAAGTAGCTCTAATTCTCACTGTAGTCCAGAGTACAGAATTTACTCAATAGCTGAATAAAATTGGTAGGTCAACCTTTTGATTCGAGTCACGTTAGAAAGATAAATACAATTCTGTACAATCTGGAACTCTACTGAAAACTTCTAGATAAAATGTCGCATTAAGAACCTGCTACAAGAAATAATGCAGCATTTTTTCAAGGACTTGTTTCCTACAAGCATCACAAGAGAAGCAATGCTGACCTCTCTGCATCCAGTCTGTAAACTGACTTTTCTTATGCTTAAGGTCAAGTTAACATTTTCTGTGCGGTTTTAAGTACCGGAACGTTTCATAGAAGCATGTTATCTAGAATTTGGGAACTCGTTCCTTCTGCCACCTACAATTTATGTGCAGTAAACTGAAAAACCTTGGCTTGAACAAACAAATGGCAAACCAAGTTGTTTCAACATGCTTTAGAAAATCTGTAGATGCATAGATGTAGCTCCATCCTTCCACTTGTTAACATGGTCTGCAATAACAGTTCTGCAGAGCGGACACGTTTTTTCTCTATTAAACCATAAAGAGATGCATTCTTCACAAAATGTGTGCTGTAATGAAAAGAATGAGAACTTAGAGCTTCTAAGCTCTTCCATTTATAAGATGGTATATTATTTGCATAGCCTAATTTCTAAAAATAATCATAAGACACACACTCACTAACTCCATGTTGGTGGGTTTACCAGCTGGTTAAAGTACTTTTAAGTTTCCAACAAATAATTCTCATAGTCTGTATTACCTGGCAGATAAGCAGAATAGGCTTCTGAAATTCAGCTTGGCAGATTGAACAAATGTCATCCGATTCAGAACACTGTCTCTTGCTAGCTGTCACCCCATAGTGCTGTAAAACAAGGGATTTTAGTTTCTAGGGAGAGAAAAAAGCCAAAACAAAACACAGAAATACGAGGACAAAAAGGAATTGGGAATAAGGGCTGCTGTGTCAGGAAAACTATTCAATCCTTACTCAACGAGATGTTGCTGTGGTTTTTAATAGTCGTCTTGGGGCCTAAAGCTTAACTGCTCCTACATACCATGCTGTCTAGTTAGTATCTTCCCCTGGTCACAGTTACTGGATAAACAGCAGATTTATTTTAAGAGTGTCCTCTAAGCAAAATGCTGTGGTAAGTTCCAATTTGATCACTTAGAAAATGAGGAGTGCTTTATTGTTCTTGTAGTTCAATGAAACGGTGCTCCAAAACCTTCTATGCATTTTACAACATGAACAGCAGGCTCTAAACAGTATGTCTGCTACAGAGAAAGATTATCTAGAAACCTAGAATTCCAACAAGTTACTTGCACGTCAGTTATTTTGGCAAACTTTGATTATGGCTGTATTTCAGCATAAGGCTGTCTGCATCCAACTAAAGTTTATTCCAGTTAAAAAGCAGGAAGAGGGACAAAAAGGGTATGTTATTTCACATATATTTATCTGAAGACATATGCAGAATTGATCTGGGGGATAAGGGGTGTTGTTCAAACGACAATGCAATCACGCAGTCAAGGAATTCAGACTCTAAAATGGGAGAATGAGTATGCAGGGTGGGTTTACTTTTAAAATGCAGTTGTCTATTGCTAGAACAGGAATGAGGTTATCTATTGGGTTTATTGTTTTGTCATAAGAAAATTCAGTACTCACTGGTTGTGTGAAAAATATCTGTAAGACCTGCCTGAAGTTTTTGAATTGTCCAAAACAGCTCAAAAGCTGAAATGAGAAAGAAAACTGGGGTTACACGTAGTTATTTTCCTCTGTGAACTAAAAAGCTTTGAAGCTTTTGTGCAGATTCTAACATCAGAAGTCTTGCTGCTAGTTTGATGCTGGCAGGATCATAAGCAAAGCTCTAGTTCAGACTGACCTTATTTAATCAATATGTAACCAAACTAAGAATTTATCCTGCAGGTTTTTTCCTCAGCAGGTATCTGTTCTTCAAAAGAAAAAGAGTGTTGATGTTCTAAAAGGAAGCACGCGAGTGTAAGTATATCAGCATTATTGTTATATACACTATAGTCTTCAGACTTGTAATAATTAAGATACCTTAGTATTATGAAGCATTTTTCACATTCAAAGCCAAACTTGTGCCAAGTCTGTTTACACTTGAGGCAGATCAGCTCTCTAGTAAAGTAGACAGCCAGTATGAACATTTATGTTTAACTTCTTTAGCATCACAACAGGTCTATCCAACAGAGAGAAAAACTTAGTTTCCTGGAAAATGTTCGTTCTTTTAGCCGTGAATTTTCCCTTTATTTTTGCAGGCTCTTTTCCTCAATGTCTGGTTAACAGCGTCTGATATGAGGGAACCTATAGTAACAGTGTTCTTTGCTATGCAACCTAAATCCATTCCTAGAATAAGTGCAGGAAAAAGATGATTTGGTCTCCTAAGCCAGCTTTCCTACCAGTTTTGGAAGGCTGTATAACTTAAACCGAAGCATCAACTTCCAAATCAGTTCAAACACAAGGGAACTTCCAGAAATTTGGTAGTTTATGCATCTCTAACCCGCTGTAATAATTACTGCAAATCACTTTAAGAGGAATATAAAGCTTACGTACTTTTAGGATGAGGTAGAGAAGGCCCAGCAATATCTCAAGGGTCCATCCTAGTACACCGTTCAGCTCCCCATAGCCAGTAAGATAACGGAACCAAACTGGTATGGGGACAAACATACGGTAACACTGGCACAGTTCTTCTAATAGCATGTACCAGTAGCCCTAAGCAAGACATGCAAAAGAATCACTTAAGATTTAAAACACAAAGGATTTTTAAAATAGAGAAGTGATGCATTGTTATACTTCAAAGTAACTTCCTGTTGTATTATCCTGAAACAACTAAATATGGAGCATGAAAAAGAATTAAGACCAGATGATAAGTCTCACCACAATTGTACAAATACAATAACATGACTGTTATACTGCAGAAGATCAAATAGGCTAAAATAAGATGGCTTGTCAGATGCCTGCCTGCTTTGCAATACTATCAGTCTTATTTACATAAGCATTAAAAGAATAAATAAAAATTACATGAAAACAGAAAATAAGACAAATTCAGTCCCATAGATCAGCTTTTCATTAGCAGTCATGTCCTACACTCAGGATTAAAGCATGTGAGTAAGCCCCATTCTTTCATTAACAAATATAAACGACAAACTTTTCCTGTAAATATTAGTCCACGCCTCTGTATGAAGCCTTATCTTGAGACGATTAACTCCTGTATAGGATGGAATGATAAGAAAACTGGGGGGCCAGAAACAAAGCATAGGGTAGTTGGATGGAACAGGTAAAGAGAGTTCAGTGGCAGCCTAAAAATTACTGAATAACAACTCCAAAGCACAGGTGTCTTGCATAGGGCTCTGTGTGTGTGCATGTATAATCACAGGTATTTAGCTTAGCTCTTACCTTATTTCCTTACACTTGTCTTTAAAAGTGTATTTATAACAGGCAGTTTCTACAATGTACACTAGATAATGCCATGATTTGCTGCTATTGATCAGATTCATTCTTTAGTCTAGACAATGACAGTTTAGGTCACAGTTGGGGTAATGGAATTTTCAATAACTACTTTTTAGATGTTGTATCAAGTAGCTGTAGGAAAACCCCCTAGATATGTTGATTATAAGCCAGTATTTAGAGAAAGCAGTTGTACATGAGAAAAACTTGGTCTGGTACATTTTACAAGACAAAAACCTACCAAAGCATCCTGTTCAGAGGCTGCCACATACGAACTGTGCTGGTTAGGCTCTATTTTAATTTTTTTCTTTTAACCAGTACTAGCATTTGATATTTTGACATAAAATTTAATTGCTTTTGCCTCTCTCAGGAAGCAGATAAAAATAAACACTGCGCCAACCAGTGGAGGCTCCTGTGAAAATGATTAAACTTCAGTAGCTCGAGGAATTAAGCTATGAATCAAATTAACTGATCTGGCACAACTATTGCTTCATTTATTAACAGAAGAAAATTAAGCATTATTTTTGAAGAGACAGAAAACCAGCTGTTTGCATGCACAGATCTTAACATCTTCCCACGTCAGTTACTGTCACGCACATAAAAATTCACTGTGCTTCAGCTGCTGCAACTGCCTCTCCACGCACTCTTACACTGCAGCAAATAAAAGGTTTCCACATTGCCCCCCACTTAGAGACAGAAATAAACCCATTTATCCGATGACATAATGCAAGCAGTTGTTTCAGCTCAGACTGTAAACCTTCCTTAGCACCAAGCAGGGAAGAACCTGAAATCCACAGGGTTTTCTTGCCCACAGTGTAGTGATGGATTATATACAGACCTTTAATTAAAAAGACTTTTATCTAGGTAGCTTTTAATAATTAGCTAATTTTACCTTAAAAGAATCTTCAAAAGGAAGCAAAAATACAGCTTGTTCCCTTACCTTAGATTTAAAGGACATCATAAAAGAAGGCACCAAGAGAATAATGCACTTGAAGCCCATGAAGAGGAACTTCACAATAAAGTCTGTGACTCCCACAATCCAGAGGACCTCCCAAAAGTTCATAAAATCCACAGTAGGGTTTAAGAAGATTAAGCTACAAGGGAAGTATCAGAAGTTACTGGAACACCCTATGTAGAGGAAAGCAAAACCAGAGATTATCCCGGCAGGTTTAATTATAAAAGAAAACCTGGTTTACGCAGAGGAAAAATACTTGCTGACAAAATGAACTCTTTATTGTAAATCACCATTCATGGTATCTGACAAACTTTCAATTTTTGAACCTTCCTTCCCTTACTTTCATCACTACCCCTATCCTCTAGAGACAGGCTTGCTTTCTCACTGTAGCAATACAGCCTCTGCCTGATTTCCAGCCAAGACTGTAGTCACAGAATAGTAAGGGGAAAAAAATAAACTGGAGGCATAAGCTCCACAGATCCCTAGAATGGCATATCCAGTACTGCAAAGCCAAGCTCGCAGGGTCAAAGCTGGGAATAAACATAGGTACATTCCTTACGGTACAGCTGTGCCATAAGTTGCTTATGGGGTCTAGCAAATTCCAGCATACTGTTTTTAAGGACAGCAAGTTCAGCTTGACAGACAAGGAGGAATGGAGATTAATTGTGGCATTGGTTTCTCCTTCATTTTAAAGAAAAACAGCAGCAGCCCAGATAAAATGTTCCCAGTTAATATTTAATTTGGAGTAATTTATGATGTGAGACATTTGTTTACTTACCTGTAATACAGTGACTGAGAATGAAACGTGTAATACAAGAGGAGGGATGATCCAGTTAAGTATACTAGTAACCAAGCACATTGCCACTTGGAGCACCGTTCCTGTAAGGTAATTGTAAAGACATATCACAGTCCTTAGTATCAGTGTCTTAAATGTATCTCCAAAGCACTAAGTCTGTTGTACCTGAACAGTTACTGCTAGAGGATTTTCTCTCTTGTGGGTTTAGGCCAAATAAACCAGAACTCAGTGGAAAGGTAAACCAGTTATTTCAGTTTTCAATGTAATGATTTCTATGTGTATCAAGTTTTTTCTAAAAACACGACCAAAACCCACCCCACTCTAAAGAAACAGCAGCTTTTTCTTTGGGAGTGAACAGAGACAGCTGAAAGCTTTAACTTCCACCTGCTGTTCAATTCCACAAATACAATTAAGAAGTTCTTCCATGAATTCAAAAGAACTTTTATCAGCTGAAGTAATTTCAATATTCAGAGAAAGGAAAAAACCCTTGTTTTGAATTTTGCAAGCCTTACTTATCTGAGCAGCTCTACACTATACAGAAACATTGAGACTTAACCTCCATCTTGAAACCTTGACACCTGATAGTCTTAGGTAAATTAACCAGCATCTCCACTCACATTTCTTTCAAAAATTGATGGATAAAGGCCTTGGTTAATTTACAGAATTTTGTTTTATAGGGTGATACTTACTCTTAGGAAAACCTGATTTACTATGCTTTTGTTTGCATACACATAAGTTGTTAGCAGCCCAATTCCCAGAGAAATGCCTATTAGGAAAAAAGGGTCAGTTATACACAAAACAAAACAAACAAAAAATAAGAAGAAAAATACAGAACTGGGTTATAAAACCAGCCACTTCTAATACATCTTTGTAATTACAATTAATAGCTCAGACTGTCAAGCCAGAATAATTATGCACATTGCACATGTGCCAGCAAAGGAAACAGAGGCCACTGAAACGGAGTTAGCAAATCTCTTTTTCTGATAACGCAAATAAAAATAAAGCTAAAACTAAATTGAATTCTATTTCAGGCATGGTTATTAGTATATCTCGTGAGGGGGGAAGGTCTGTTCCCTCAGACCTTATTTTGTTATACTCTACCAATTATATGCTGCATGACCAATTTGACACACAGAATCAAGATATACGGCAGACTTTTGTGCAGCCACTGGAGCAGGTATCTGAGCTCCGAGAGGGAGCTGCTGCTGTGTTCCTCTGAGTCTGGAGTAGGATCATCAAGTCCCCCTGCTTCGCCGTGGGCATGTCTATGGGAGCGACTATGGGAACCTGGCCTTGAATGCTGGGAGTTCACGTTTTCTCTGGCTTCTCCCACAGCAGAGTTCAGCTGTATGCGAACGTCTCCACTATGATGGCACGAGCTCTCTCCTGACAATCTCACTGCGTGGGTGCTCTGAAGAGATGAAGAGTCATCGCTGCTCCCTTGGATGTTGTGGAGATGACTGCAGTTTGGTTGCATGGTGGGATTTTTTTTCTGGTAAAGATTCTTGCTATTTTGTCTCCTAAAGTGGGATATTGAAAGTCACAGCTGAAGGAAGAGAGAACTAATTCGGGGGGGGGAGGGAGGGGAGACCAACAAAACAAAGCAAAAAACACCCCAACAAAACAGAAACCCCAACACAAATACAATAGTGATTGTCTGCACGAAGTAAAGATTCATTTTGTCCTGAAAGCTGGTGTGCTGGCTTTGCACCCTGTCTGCATGGGGCAACTTTCTGCGTGCCGTATAAAATTATTTCCTTTTTCTCACGTGCAGATTTTCTAGCCTGGCTGCCTTAGTAGAATTTAAAGTTGCTTCAATGCAAATCAGAAGAGCAAAAGCTGCTGAACAGGAGATCAGCACTAGTTTGTACAAAAGAGATCTTAAAAGTGCTGCATGATTTCACAAAAATAGTAACGGTAATAGGCCAGAGAAGGAGCAAACAATGATGGGAAGGAAGCAAAGAGTACATTTACATGTGCCCATAAAATGGTAAGCATTTGTTCAGACAAGTCTAGTCAAAAGCCAGTGCATGCTCAAAACTGAGGGCCATTATGAGATTAATGAGATTATCCTGTCTGGGTAAGTGAGCAGAACCAGGTTAGTCCATTTTGTAAGAAGCATTTAAAAGAGCCTGGACCATATGGTCTAAGTGAAAAGACTTGCTGCCCACAAGCCATAAGCTAACAGCGAGACCACCCAAATTAGGTCTTATTTGTCTTTCCTTTGGCATCTTTCTGTTGTGCTTGTGGGCAGCTTTCCACTTGTGTGTCAGTCTCAACATCAGTCAAATAGTGTTAGATCTACACCTCTGGACTGGTTTGACATCAGAGTAATGATTTTGCAGAATGCTTTGAAGTGAGATTTAGCACAATACGTATAACTACTGAATAATATTATTAGGAAACATTAGGAATTTTGTTACAATCCTTTTTCTGTGATTCAAACTCTTTCAGTTTCCTCTCTGAAATGACTTTATTCCAAAGCTCAGTGTACATACACAGCTAGTTCCACTGGGGACACAGAAAGGTTAAAACAAAATTGGTTTTCTGCTGCAAAAAGTTCTTAATATATTAAACCCAGAATTCTTAAGCCCTTAAAGGGGGATTTTATTAGAAGAGTAAACTGCATTAATTTAAATAATATATGAACACGGAAACTTTACTACCATTGAGAAGTGCAGCTGCTACTACTTTATTTCTGTTGGCCAAAGATTACATCATACTCAAGTCCAGCCAAAAGTCATGTTCTGTCATTTTATGCACATGAATAAAGCCAATAAGCTGGAGACAGTATTGCCTTGTGTGAGCAGTATCAAAGAGTGTCTGCAGGACCAGACCACGAATGCTCTCTTTAAAAGGAGGGGAATTACACGTCTCATTAGCAGCCTTCAGTTCGTGTTTTAGGGTCTGCTTCTGCAAAAAACCTTGACAGTTCGCTGTTAAGCGAGCGATCCCATTGTTCGAGTGGCTCAGCTTCCCTTGGCACCCTGCCTAACAAACTTTCAAGTAACTAAGTTAATAAACGGGATTTCAAAGCGAAAGAAACCCGCACACAGCTTCCAGGATTCCTCCCCCTCCCCTAACGAGAGGAAATCAGGTCCTTGATAAAAAGGCTCTTTTCCTCCAGCGCTCCTCGTTTCTCCCTGGGCCGCCGTCTCCCATCGCACCCGGACGGACTCTCCCGCTGGGCCGCAGCCGCCTCGCCCGCTGCCCTCACAGGGCCGCGCCGCGCCCGGATCCCGCCGCCACCCTCCTGTGATGCCGTGCGCCGCTGACGGGGCGCCGGGGGTCCCCGCCGGCCTCCACGGAAGCCCCGGCGTAGGGAAGGGGTGACCCCGATGGCGTATCCTCGCCTCCTTGCCCCGTCCCAGGGTCTGAGGGGGAGCGGCCGCCGGCAGCCCTCTTCCCGCCCTCCCTTGCCACGGGCCCGGCAGCGGTACCTCATCAGGCGGCCGGCGCCTTCCGCCCGGTGCTATCGCCCAGGCCGCGGCCGTCCTCCTCCTCCATCGCGGCTGCTGAGGCCGAGTGGGTGGGACAGGGAGCGGCGGGGGGAGGAAGAGGAGGAGCTGTGTAGGGAGGAGGAGGAGGAAGGCATCGAGCTGGGTGTTGCTCTGGCAACGGGCGACCGCGGATCCTCGAGGCCTTCGTCCCATGAGGGGACGGGGCACGGGGGGTTGTGATGGGAGCTCGCCTCAGGAACGGGGACAGCGCCAAATGGCGAGTAGGGGGCAGTGGTTAATTAAGATTTGAAGCCTCAATTAACATTCATCTGGGAAGGCATTAACGATGAAGGAAATTAAGAAATTATATAAATATATATATGTACTGCACTATCATTATTTCTTGGTGGGTATTAGCGCTCACTGCAGGGATGTCCTGCTGTCTGGAAATTGGCTTTTCCGCCAAGGAAACCTGAGGAAAATGCTACCCTAGTTAATGATGCTGTAGCTTTTAGGAGAAGCTTAAAATTAAATAGATACAGGTTTTTTCTTTCAAAATATGCTCTTGAATAAATTAGCTTGCATCCAGAAAGGGCATCTGCTTTCCTTGGCTCAGATATTGTTCTAAAAAGTGTTTAGGTATGCAGCTCATGCAGAGACTGGTGCCTAATATCTGAGCAGTTCTGAAGCTCCGTCCTGGGTTGTTTCAGGTTAAACCAGCAATACTGTGTTAATGCAGAATTTTAAACACAGAAGTGCTGCCGGGTGGGAAACCCCGGGAGAAGGAAAGGATGGGCACATAGACACCAGAGCTCATGGGGTGAAGAGCTAAGTGGCCTGGTGTTTAGTAACACATGCCAGCTAACATTAACCTTCTCTTTTATACTTGAGGAAGAAGCTGGAAACACTGGACACGTCCCTGGGTTTGTTGGAGGTAGGTTTTAAGGAAGTGTCTGCAACAATTTTTTCTGCTTTTATGATGTTTTGGGAATATGTGTCTAGAATTTATTGACTGGAAATTCAGGCCTTGTACCCTCTGCATTTCACTTGGGCTGTGGCTGATGTACTGGAAGAAATGTAGGCTAGTCACTGCAGATACACTGAAGTGTTAAACCCACAACCCTCCTGTTCCTGTAGGCCCTCTGAACTCAGAAGGCCTAATTTGTGTAGTGCTACTGCTCCATTATTGCAGTGCTACTCAGTAGCAGCACCAATGCAGATCTCAGATGCTCAGCTGGAAGCACTCTTAAGAATTACATGGCTATATCCCCATCTTTCCAAGGATAACACAGAACTGCTGTTTAATTTATGCCATATTGTTCATTCTTTCCCTCTTTGCTCAGTTACCCATTTATGTAGTATTTGGATTATGAAGGACAATGTGAAAAATCTTAATTTGATTCTCAAGTCAGGAAAAGCAATGATAAATCTTTTATTTTTAAATAGAATTTTATGGTTGGAAATTATGCTTGCCTTCTGTACATCACTTGGAAATTTGTAAGTATAAAAGCCTTGTTCAGCTGTTTCTTTCTTGTAATTATAAAATACATTAAGGTACAAATGTAGTTTAAAATCAAAGCTATTTTTAAGCTGTTTCTCATTGTTGCATGCACTGGAAATATGAAATTAATTCATAGCAACTTATTAATCAATAATGTTTGCTCATGCAGGTCATTGCTGATTTATCTCCAGTTCACAGTTCATTAGAAGGTATGTAACTCCTCAGTGATGTTGTTATTTAACAGGTGTGTTTTCATTATGCTATTAATGACCTCTGGATTTACCAGCTCCTAACACTAGAAAGAGTTCAGAGATGCTTAACACAAAATAGGAAATCTTTTCCCATGGGTATTGCGCACATTAGGTCATGTCATACCTGGTAATAAATTTGCCCATTTGTATTTTGGCATCTCCTCCAAGGATGCCCATAAATTTCATACAGAGCTGAATCCATGTCCAACCCTTTTTTCAGGTGTATACGTACCTATATAGATAGATAGATACAATGTCCATCTTTTGCTCCTTCCAATACACTGTATTATTTTTCATCAGGTGTGGAAGGAACCACTCTTAAAATTACATGCACAGTATACATCTGTGGTGAAATTTAAAGGAATTGCTCTCAGATAACATGGGAAAGAATTGTAGCTAATGATAAAAAAAAAATGTTGTCTTTCAAGAGCCTGTAAAATAGCAGAATGTCCTGAATATTCAAAGGCTTTCATGGTTGTCTTCATTCTGCACAAAATGTTACTCAAATATGGAAGACTTTTGCAAAACTAATTTAAATTGAGGATTTTAAAGTCTTGCCAAGAGGCTCAAGTGACCTTTGAAATTGGAACGCTTCCTGAGCTCAGTCAGGGTGCTCAATCTTTTTAAAAGTAGCTCCTGCAATTATTTGCAAATGCACCTTTACTTCAGCTTGAATTCTGAGCACAAGAAAGCAGCTCTTGTTCTCCCATACTTAAGGTACTGAATAATAGAGACCAGTTTTGAAAACTCATCACTGGAGCCATGGCAGAGGACCCTGAATTCTGCTGTTGAATTCTGATCATGTAAGCTGTGTCGAGCAGATTTGCAAAGAATTGGAACCAGATATTTTTGTAATGCAATGACATCATCTTGTTCCCTGAGGTTTCCAGAAATCTTACTTGCCCTCTGTGTACAGCAGTGTGATCATTTCTGTTAAGTCATTCTAAACTGGGAGTAGTTCCTTTCACTGAAATGGGGATATATAATTGTTTTAAAACCTGTGAATTAGATCCTGGAATCTTGGGGTTTGTGTATAGATAGAGCCTTGCATGAAAATGAGATAGCGGAGCCACAAAATGCAGTTGTAATTTTTGCTGGCTTCACAGGAGGGTGCTCAGCCTCTGTCTTTCTGGGCAAGGAAGAGCAATTCCCATGGTCATTAGAAAAATGGAGAAGCTGTTTTCTGAACTGGTCTATTCATGTAGCGACATTGAAGGCTCTGTTAAATGCAATTACTCAGAAACTCAGCTGTTAAAGAATTTCAGGTGTGTGTTAATTGCTGTTGGAAGACCATTACAAAGGTATTTAGGTCAGAGATGTACTTTAATGATTATCCACTGTGTAAGACATTGGTATTCTCTAGTGGATGTGCCTAAAGGTGCCAGAGTTTTTAATAGAATCTTTGAAGTTTGTCAAAATTGGTTGTTTGGGTTTGGTTTTTTTTTCCCAATCTAAAGTGTTAAGCTCAATGTGTGAATTGTGTGAATCGTTCTGTGGACTAATGACTTCTCATGTATATAAAAACCTAGCCCAAGTGGATTGGAAGGGGTGGATGAGTTTGTTAGTTTATGTTTGATCTGTAGTACCTGTTTATGTTTATATCCTTAATTATTCTTTATTTTCCATGGTACATAGTAATATATTTTAGGTTAAAAAATCAAAGTAATGTTCTACCATAACTAATAAAATTGAAGTGTTTAAAAGTTGTATTTGTTTATTAATTTGGGTTAGTGTTTAATAGTATTCAACTCACAGAAGAAAAAGGTCTGTTGTTGTAATTATTAAGTTTCTCTGCCATAAAATGTTTTATTTGACTGACTGTAACCTGAATAAATGGTGAGAGAAAGAATCTTATTAGTTACCACTATGTAAGAAAAATGTTGGTTTGAGTGGCTGAAAGTTGACTACCTTTCTGTTTACCTTCTTAGAGATCAGTTAAACAGAGGTTTTGGACATTGTTATCTGGTCAGGATTTAGTGAGTGAGTTAACACTTTCTGTCTGCAAGCAGTTTGCTAAGCTTTTGTCTTGTACAAGGTCAAAATATTCTGGCTCTCTGAACGCGTGTCCATTTCAAGTGCTAAGGAAAACCAATTGTATTTAAAAAGCATTACCATTGTAGAGAGATTTCCAGAATAAATACAAACACAGAAATAGAGCAGGCAAAACCTTGTTTGTTGTGTTGTATGGGATTTGTCCCATTACCGTCAGCATGTAAATATTTGCTTCACTTCAGTCAATGTTTACTTCACTGGTCAATAAGATCTGGTTTGCACTTCATAAAGTTAATGCTTACCTTCTGGTTTTAGTTTGGTGCAAATACATCAAATTCTCTGTTTCTAGCATTATGGAAGGCTTTTTTGTTGATTTTCTAACAAAAATAATTTTGTGCTAACAGATGTGTGTTGGTTTATTAGCAAATCTTATCCACAAGTAAGACTGTGTGCATCATGTAATAAGATTGTCCAGATTATGCCTATAACATTTCACAAGTACAGGAAGGATAATAATAAATAAATAATTAACAAAAAGGGGGGGAATGGTAGAATTACTAAATATATTACCAAATTTAAAAATAATTGTATAAAACTGTAAACCAGGAATTCCACATCAGTGGCTTTTTGTGCTTGTTTTGTGCCAGTCAAGTTCTCTGGTAAAGGAAAATGTGCCATACTTCATTAAGCAATGATTTGATATTTTGTTTTTTTAGAATCATAGAATCATTCGGGTTGGAAAAGACCTTAAGATCATCCAGTTCCAACCCCCCTGCCATGAGCAGGAACACCTCACACTGAACTGTGTCACCCAGGGCTTCATCCAACCTGGCCTTGAACACTGCCAGGGATGGAGCTCTCACAGTCTCCTTGGGCAACCCATTCCAGTGCCTCACCACCCTCACAGCAAAGAATTTCTTCCTTATATCCAATTGAAACCTCCCCTGTTTAAGTTTGAACCCATTACCCCTTGTCCTGTCACTGCAGTCCCTAATGAAGAGTCCCTCCCCAGCATTCCTATAGGCCCCCTTCAGATACTGGAAGGCTGCTATGAGGTCTTGTTGTGGTTTAAACCCAGCCACGCATCTCATTCACTCACTCAAACGCCTTTCTTGCCCTCCCCTGCTTCCAGAGGGATGGGGAGGAGAATCAAAAGAATGCAACTTTCACAGGTTGAGATAAGAACAGTTTAGTAACTAAGGTAGAACACAAATCACTACTGCTACCACCAATAATAATAATGATAAAGGAAAAGAATATAGCATCCCATCAACCACCGACAGGTAACTCACAACACCCCACCAGCACCGACTGAATACCTCCAACCAACACCCGAGAGAGAGCTCGCCCTTCCGGATAACTCCCAGTTACATCCTGGGCATGACGTGCTATGGTATGGAATACCTCTTTGGTCAGTTTGGGTCAGGTGTCCTGTCCCTGCTTCCTCCTGGCCTCCCCCCCTCCCTGGCAGAGCATGCGGCTCACAAAGTCCTTGGTCAGAACAAAACATTCGAGCAGTAACTAAAAACATCCCTGCTATCAGTTTTGTTCCCAGGTTAAGTCAAAACACCAGCTACTAAGGAGGAGAAAAGTTGACTGCTATTGCTGAACTCAGGACAGGTCTCCACGCAGCCTTCTCCAGGCTGAACAGCCCCAACTTTCCCAGCCTGTCTTCGTATGGGAGATGCTCCAGTCCCCTGATCATCCTCGTGGCCTCCTCTGGACTTGTTCCAACAGTTCCATGTCCTTTTTATGTTGAGTACACCAGAACTGCACACAATACTCCAGGTGAGGTCTATACTCCAAGTGAGGTCTTGCATAAGATACATTAATTAGACTGAGGGAGAACCTCAGACACAAGCATATAGACTTTTGGGTGATATAAATGTTATTGGGGGTTAAATCTGGATAAATCAGCAGCATGTCTGAAAGAAATGCTTATCATCTAGATCTAGTGCATAATTCCTTGCATATCCCAACTTCCTCTGAAAGAACCACAGAACCCTTCTCTGGGTTCTGTTTTTTTGTGGGGTGTGTGGTCTTTTTATTTAGTTTGGGGTTTGGTTTTTTTTTAGTCTTTGCATTTTGCAGATTTGTACTTCATGGTCAAATGTGTTAAAAGAAGAAAAAGAAATGGGGGAGGAAAAGAAAAAATGTAATTTGTGGTAAGTTTGCTTTTGCATGATGCTATTGCTTTCATCTTTGCTTCTCTTCAGATTTTTATCTTGAGAAGTGTTTTTAAAGATCCTCATCTTGTAATGGGTGAGCACTGCCTTCATCCTCACTTTGGAGATGGAGTCCCCACTCACCAATTTAGAGCTATGGTAGAAGTGAGCATTGGGTGGTTTTGCAAGAACACAGTGTTTGCTCCCTGTCATGAATATTCTCAAGTATTTTGAAGAAATGACAGTCATATTTTCTATATCTCTGATACAAGTTTCTAACTTACTGTTTGTTGCAAGGAGATCACCGTAGAATCTGTCCACCGACTTACAGAAGTGGCAGAACCTGAACCTTTACATCCTTACTGCTGACTAGTCTACATTTCCAAATTTGACACTTCATTTCTGTGGAAGAATTTTCCCCATGCGTTTCATACTTATATCATACTTGTGTCTATGCTTATTTTTCAGGGGTTTAGTTATATTATGAGTCGATGCATTATAGTAAGAGGTGTTTGACTTTCAACCTGCCAGAGGCTTTGTCTGCAGCATATGGTTAAGAGATAGTGCCATTTACTTGGTGTCTGGTCAAAGGAGATAACACTGTTGTTTGTTAAGCAAGACGCATATATTATCTTGCTGTAATACATACTTTTCTTGCAGTGGCATACTTAAAACCAGTTCTGAGGAGGTAGAGAAAATTCAGTGTGTTTGCAGCTGTGGCACAAACCAAAATTTATGTCTCTTTGCAGAGATCTCCAAAACTGACCCTTAGAGGGGCAATTTTATGATTTATACAATTAGAGATGAGGGTGAGGCTGTTTAATTCATTTAATCTTACAGTCTGAATCTTCAATTGAACTGAAGTCTCTGAACTAAATCACAGCACACCCATTTCCCTCAAACTGTCAAATAAAACATCTGTTTATGATAATCATTATCTTAATTTAATAGTGATTTCTAGCTCACTTAGTACTTTTCTTCATGAATAGAAAGAATTAATGGAGGACTACTTAGAAGAGTACTTACTACTTAAATAAGAACTACTTATAGAATAAAATATTGGTGAAGGAATATTGGAATTAATCTTGCGCTCATATGTAGCTTCTTTCAGAACACATTATAATGATAGAGTATGTAAGCTTGCATGAGATGAAGTCTCACATTGTCTTCCTGATTTTCAGTAGAAGGTGACTATCTTGTCCACCAGTTTCAGACAGGCCTCTGACTGCTCATAGATCAAAAATACAATCAAAATGCTTGCTGAGGGCCATTTAAGATCCAGCAAGTTACAGAGTCCTTTTTATTGATGTAGCAGCTGAAGTGCCAACATTTCTAAGTGAAAATCATACAACTTGATAGTCTGAAATTAGGCAAGAAATCCATAGATAAATACCTAAATAAAAAGCCTTTTTCAAGTGATGAAGAAAGTCCTAATAACTGGGAGCTGAGCATGCCTGATGAAAACCAGGCTTCCTTCTATGTGTAAATGAGGATCTGTGTAACTTCAGGCATTCAAATTTGAAAAGTTTGGTCTACCACTCCGTAACTTCTGCTTTTGATACTGAGTTCATCACACTGCACTGCTCGGGGGTGCACGTGTTTGTTTCTTTGTTTTGAAGTCATTACAGTTGCAATTTGACAGTAGCTTCTTAGAGAAAACCAAATGGGGATGTCAACTGTATGAGCAGGAGCTGTGGAGAAGGAACATGTGGTTGAGTATATACAGACCAACGAAAGATTCTTTTCAGCTCAGTGACAATGGAGAGAGCTCGAGAACAACAGCATAAGGGAGAGATATAGGTAGATTAACCTATATGTTCAATATGTCATAGCACTGATAGGATGCCCAAAACTTTTGCATGTGCGTGGATGTGTGCATACATACTTTTCCAGACTTCCGAGTTGTTCATCCTACCTTACAGAACTTCTGTAATATCAGAGGATATTTCTTTGTGCCACTTGTCAGAAAGGGCCTGCAGAATGTCTTCTGCACAATCTTCAGTGGGGCCAATGTTGTGTTCAGTTCTAATTCAAGGCTTGCAGGGGGTTGGCGTGTTAATTTCTTAAATGGATCACAGTGATAATGGCAACTGAACAGCATCTGGATTTCTGTGTGCAGCAGAACATTGTTTTCTTTTAACATACTAGAAAATATGAAACACTACAACAGAATAATATCTGCAAATCCTGCCCAGGGTCTGTCCACTCAGATATCCAGCTAACATTTTTAGTACATCCAGCAAAAGACATGAAGCAATGATATTATGGTCAACAGAATTGTTTTACGTTTTTCACTGTTTAGATCCTGATAGAGTAATTATGCTCTATCATGCGTAATTGCCACAGTGTTAAAATGTAATTGTAAAATTCATTACTCTTTAATCCATAATTTGAACCTTTATACAGGCCATGTAATCATCTACATACAGAACTATTCATCTGTGACTATTTAACAGGTGCACATCATTTATGTCTGTTCTTTTTTAACTAAGCTGAACTTACTTCTGTTGAACTTCACCAAGTTAACTACTTTTCAGCCTCCAACACTGCAGTAAAATTGTACTTGGTTAAATCTGGTTTGCTTGCAGAGTCTGACACAGTAGATTTAGTATAGCTGCAGTATTAACATTCAAAACTCCCAGGCTGCACAGTTTTCCCACATGCTACATAAAAATGCTGTACAGTTTCTCTCTGCATTGCTCCTCTATTAGGGCATTAACTGACTGTGCGCCTCTGGTTTGGTTAGTGTTTTCATTTATATGTAATGAAGTTTTACACACTCACCCAGATTACTATTTATTGCAAATGAAGCATCATAAAATAATAATTTTACCCAATATTGGGTTAACATTAATTTTCAAACTGTGAAACTCAAAGGAAAACAAATCTGGAGAGAAAGATGCAGGATCATGAAACAAAATGAGTTGCTAAAGAATAACTAGTGCTTGTATGTGTTCTTAACTAGCTATAAGAAAATACAATGTTAATTTTTTCCACAGATACAAAGACAGCAGCATGGGTTTGTGTATCCTCTAATAGTGGAAAGTAGGAAAATGCTCAGGAATCCAGGGCTTTGCTTTTGTCATCTCCATCGCAACACTGAGATCTGTTCATTCAGTTTCAGAAGGGCAGCTTTTCCATGGGTTTCAGAATGAATCACTGCATAATTGAAGGTAGGCTTGTAAGTTATTCATCAAAAGATGGAAGGAAATGTAGTTTCTTTGAAGACCTGAATGTAGAACCCTGATGGTTTGGATGATGTTGAGTTTCCAGTAAAGAATGAAGTGGACGAAGTTTAGGTCTTTCCATCTGTATGATAGGACTGTGTGCTTCCGGTTTGATAGCAATCTGCCTCCGTGCCTTTTAGCCCTGAAAGGCAACGAATGGCTTCAGTGCCATGACTTTAGCCTCTTCCAGGTCTTTCCATGTCAAATGAAGTTCTATTTTCATTTTCTAAAGAAATACTTCCTAACCTTTATTTTACCAGGAGTCACGTATAGCAACCGACTAAATTTTTTGCACCTTTATCAGTTTTTCTGCCCAGGTTTGGAAATGACTTGTCCCCTCTTTACTCAGCCTCTGGAGGTCCTTCCCCTCCAGAAAAATCCCAGCTTTGGTTTCTTACAGAGTCAGCAGTGGAGGATAGGAAGCAGTGCAAAACTCTTGCTGCTGCTGCGTCTCCTGATAGGGGTGCAGAGCCCTGGAGGAGGAAACAGCATAAACATTCTTCATAAAGCAGAGAAAATAGGTGCAGGCAAATATTTTAAATTGAACTATAATGAAATTATTGTTTATGGCCCAGCTTCTACCTTACATCCAGAATCTGTCATTTAGGTGATTGGGCCAGCAGGTGGCAAATCTAATTGAATTCAAGAAAATAAATAAGGAAGTAGGCTGGGGATTGTTTGCTAAAAAGAAGACATCTAGTTTACTAATTAGGAGGATTTATGGGATGCTGTACTTAAAAATAGATGATTATTGATAGCTCATCTTAATAATGAAGGTTACCTTGTAGTTTGTTTGCTAAAAGCAGGTTTGCTGCAGCAGTCAGATGTGTGGTTATAAAGTGTGCAGGGAAGATGACCACATTAATCCACCTGGCATGGACAGCAGTGTCTCAGGAATAGGGCAGGGGTTGTAGGCTGTGCTGCTGCAGCTGTAGTGCTGCTGGTTTTAAGAGCTGCAGCCTGAGCACCTGTGTGCACTGGGTTGCACTTCTTACTGCAATGGAGACATTGGTGTTGAGAGGAAAGGGTTATATCCGGTTCTGTGTTAGCAATAACCTGAAACAACAGACCTGCTGCACTAGACACTTGGTTTCATCTGGAAACTTTATGAAAGGCTGCACAGCAACATTTAGAGAGGCAGTAGGAATAACCATCTGTCTTCGGATTAGATAGAAAGAGAAGCTGGAATTCTTTTTAATTATGAGAGAGTGTAAAAATTATAGAACTATAGGAAACTAAGATGGAGATTGCTTTTGAAATTGTCATCTATCTAAATCAATCTAAAGGTATTTTAATGGAAATTGGAAGTAGATATTAAACTGAACTATTTGTCAGTGGAGACTGCTGAAGTGGAAGTTAAATCAATTTTTGTTTTGTTTAAAGGAAGTAATGGTAGTGACTGACATTTAGGTCAGTATTGTCTCTCATTAATGTAATTTTAATGTTCAAAGCTATATCAGTTACTGGTGAGCTCATTATGGCAGCCATGTATGAATTACACATTTCCCTGTATCATTATCTAATCCATTTCTTTGTGCTACACTTTGGAATAATTTGAATATGAAATATATCAGGAAAACAAAGTTGTTTTGTTCTAAGTGAAGAATTCGAGCAGAACTATTCCTCACAAAAAGCAACAAACACCCAGAGTGAATCACCATGAAGGAGATTGCAGCTGAGATTGTAAATATTATTTGAGAGACTTAGATTTCCTTCTGAAAGGGAAGACATTAAGGGATATTTTGTAAATGTAGAAGGGGAATAATAACAAAAAACCCTAGAAGATAAATCTGTCTCACCAGCCTTTTTGCTAGTTCATGTCTAGCATTCATTTTGAGGTAGAACAGTTACACCAAGCTGAAGCTAGTTTAGTTTTATGTGCCTGGTAAAATGGAGTTGATTCATAGGGATCTGGTCTGTTCCCTTCTGTCACCTGATATTTCTGTTCCTATGTCTCAGTGTTATTTCAAACAGCCATAGCATTTTTTTTTTAACAGCTTGCAACAAAATAGCGGAAAGTTTCAAGGTAAAGTTTTTATATTTATTCTCATGCATTCAATTGTTCTGTAGAACTTCTTTATTGCATATGCCTCCAAGTAATCTGTAGTGATTAAGATGCAACGCCAAAGTGAAATAGTTAATTACAATTTAGATTGGAAATAGATTAGTTTCATTTGGTATTTTGGAGTTATGATTTCAGCTGTTCTTACGCCCAGCAACAAATTAAGAAACAGGGAGTGCAAAAGCCACGTGCTTCAGTGTTGAGGCAACTGTTCATTAGGAGCAAGGGAAGAAGAGGGTTTTTTCAATGTAGGACAGTTGCACTTTGCATTAGAGAGAGTTTTTCTTAGCAGGGGCTTCTAACACCTCAGGAGATTGTATTTTTCTTGACTTGAGAGGAGCCAATATGTTTAGAGATGTTTTGAACTATTTGCCAGTTGCCTTGGGAAGAACACCACTTTGGTGCTGGAACTTCACTCTGGGTGTAGACTTTGCTCTTGAAAGACCAATGCATCTCATGGACAATCCAACTTAGTGTAAAAAATCGTTTAGTTTACTGATGATTTATTTGCAAAATTATTTTTGTATTTTGTGAGTGATACAAATTTAGACTTTGGTACTTGTGCTACTTGTTATTTTGTGTGTTTGTGTTTAATGCAGCTGGAGGTTATTATGTAAAATGAGTTTGTTTGAATCTTTAAAGGAGCTGCCAACTTGCATTTGCCTGATTTACCTCAGCAGTGGAGGAGAGGAGGAATTCCAAACACACCATCCTGATTTCACAAGTCTGCAGAGGTCTCCAAAGTGGACTTGTCCATCTGTGTTAGGTAGTAAATAGCACTCTACTTTTGTTACATGCAAATGCCTGTGTATGTGCACTCCCCCTTATACAAGTAATCTGTAGATCCTATCTGTCTAGACTTTCTGGACTTAAGCCACTGGACACTAATTATATATATAAAGTATCTAAGTGTTCACACAGGCATACAAGATACAAAGAAATTTAATTATTTTTCTTTTGAAATAATACAAACAGTAAAGAATGGTTGAGCAAATAAACTTGCAGTTTAATTTTTGTTTCAGTTCACAGTGCTATTACATGACCCTTGAAAACTGTGGAGTAAGAATGCAATGATAAATAAGGCAATCCATCTTGTTTTCATTAAGGGACTAGTTTCTTACTACACTGCTGAAGGAGATGTCTTGATTTGCATTTGGATATAAAGATTCCTTATTCTCAAAATAAATTCAGTATAAGATAGGGTTGCAATTGTTATTAAAGGTAAGGGCTGGCTTCCAGTTCTCAGATGTTAATATTAATTTTGATCTTAATAGAAATTGCTATGCTAGTTATCAATATGTAACTTTTTTTACATTTTTAGCAGCATTTCTTAATGAATGTTGAAGAGAATAACTTTTTGTAACTTCCTTGCATTGCACTGGAATTCCATGGTAGACGTAGCCGTAGCATTCAGTTCCCTAGATAGCATCCATCCACCTTAATCATGAAACTCTCTCTTCTTTCATATTCCTTTTCTATTAATTACAGTTTTGGTTGTTTGGTGGGGTTTTGTTTTGTGTTTTTGTTTGTTTTGTTTGGGTTTTTTGTTTTGTTTTTAATTTCTGGAACAAATTAAAACAAAGTGCTATAAACAAATGACTTCTTAATTAAAAACCATGATTTAGTTCTAGTGCATAGCTTGTATTTTCATGTATATGAAACATAGTGGCCAAATACCGTATAATCCCAGAATCCCAGAATCCTAAGGGTTGGAAGGGACCTCAAAAGATCATCAAGTCCAACCCCCCTGCGAGAGCAGGGTAACCTAAATTACATCACACAGGAACTTGTCCAGGCAGGCCTTGAATATCTCCAACGTAGGAGACTCCACAACCCCCCTGGGCAACCTGTTCCAGTGCTCTGTCACTCTCACAGCAAAGAAGTTCCTCCTGATGTTCACATGGAACCTCCTATGCTCCAGTTTACACCCATTGCCCCTTGTCCTATCACTGGACATCACTCAGAAGAACCTGGCTCCATCATCCTGCCACTCACCCTTTACATATTTGTAAACATTGATGAGGTCACCCCTCAGTCTCCTCTTCTCCATGCTAAAGAGACCCAGCTCCCTCAGCCTCTCCTCATAATGCAGTACAGCACCAGATTAAGAGTATTTTTAGGCATAGATGGATTTTGTGATCCTACCACTTGAAGTCATGTTATAATGCCTGTCTTCTACATCATAGAAGTTGCTACTTTGAATGTTCCTTGAATCACAAAGTTGTAGTTCAGCCTATGTTCCTCTGCCACTCTCTCATCCTTCCTTAGTGGCTGTAATTCTGTAATTGCTTGATCTGATCAGCAGCATTTGAAGTCAAAATGAATTACATCTTTATTTCACATTTCCTTGAACATAGGAGAGTTTTCTCTGTTACAGCAGATAACTGTTGTTGTATTTGCAGTAGTACCTTGTCTCTATTTAAGCATGGGAAATGTTTTTGTATTTTTGGAGTCCTGTGTGGTTGGCAAAAGTTGACAGTTGCAGTTATAATTACCCCGTATTGTAGCACAAGTGCAGAGCTTACCTTCTCTCCAACGTTCTTCCAAAACAAATAATATCGCATATGAACATTATTAATTCACTAAATATTCAGTGACAGTACTTACCTCATCGTTATAGACATTCCTCTCCAAAATCTATTTTTTTCTGTGTTCACCCATCCTGAAGTGGCAAAAGGCACGAGGGAAGGGAAAAGGAGGCTTTGCTTGCTCAAATCTTGACTTCAAAAACAATGATGAAGAAAATAACTCTAGTGTCTGGGTTTCAAAACCAAGGCACCAGGACAGCCAGCTGCTGGTGATTTCTAAGCAGCTGTAGTAGTTGTTGTTCACAGTTCTCTGCTTTGAGAGTTTTTGTGCTTTGTTGTTCAATTTTGTGCATGAATCCACTGGCATCATCTTCATTGTGGGAGAGCATTTCCCCTTCTAAGGTGTTTCTGTGGTACCTCCTGCAGCACACAGAAATTGTGCTATACCTTTCAGCTGGGTCCTACAAATTAAAGCCTCCTAGTGTAGCCAAAGTACATTCTCTTTGTTGTTGTTTCGCACTCTGTACACAGTCCTGGACTTAGCTTTAAAGGAATAATAATACTACTTAAATATTAAACATCAAAGTTCTTCTTTTGTTGTTAAACTAATATGAAATTAGGACAAAATCAATTTACAGTTTATGGTATTGCATTCCAGAATTGCTGGCATTGCAGCTGATGTCCTGTTTCAGCAATATTGGCACTGCCCGGAGGCTCAGAAATGCAGATTTTAATCAAAAACTTTGAGATTCACTTCAGTTAAATTACAAATTAATCTTTCCTTGCGAACTTCCAAGCTGTTAAAAAGAGCAAATTGCTGCAGCTTCCTTTGAAACAATTCAAAGGCCTGCTTTTCATCAGCATATGATTACAGTATAGTGGAAGTGAAGGCTGTGTGTCTTTTCCTCACAGATTGTTATTTAATCACTATATATTAGCTTTCATTGCCCTTTTGATATATTTAAGCTCATAAACTTCTCATTGAACAGATTAAATTTACCATTATGTTGTTACTTTTTATGAGTAGAATAAATCAATATCAGATATGTTGGTTTGCACTGAACTGTTTATTTTAAGGGATATTTAAACTTTACTGAAAGAAAATAGAAGGTCTGATGCCCAGTCCTCCACTTTAGAATTCATTATTTGATAACACTTTGAAGATACAGTCTGCTTCAACCAGCAAGTGCCATACATATCATCCAGAGATACAAGGCCAATAAAATTTCCTAACATTCTTTGAAATGTAATGTGTTTTGTACTATTCCCAATATCTAGTATTTAAGAACTTGCAAGATGTTTTATTATTGTAATAGAAAGCTTTCATCTCATTATTAGGGAAATATTCCAGAGTAAGACTAGGTGGTTTGTTTTTTTTTTTCACTGAAAAATATCATCTCTGTGCTGAAAATGTCTTTCTGATTTCTCATATATATATATATATATATATAAGAAAATAATGAATTCTTTCAAAAGACACAGTCCTCATTCAGAAATGAAATGCTAGCAGGCCAATGAAAACTGCCTTCTAAAATGTATTGCCCAATTCTTAATATTTATGGTAGCCACAAAACTTGACAACATCTGTTCTGCAGGGAAGTCTGTCTTTAAAATACACTCCAGCAGCAAGAGCTCTTTCTGAATTCAGAGTCAGAACTTCGCTTTGCAGGGTCAAGTGAGCAGCCATGATTCCCAAAACATGATTAAAAGAATGTTTAGTTCTTTTGATTACAAGGAAACAGAGCTTATTTCACTTTAAGGCTGTAATTCTCAAACAGTCTGTACAAACCAGCTGACATTGCCTATGAATCTGAAGTGTTCAGAAATATCATTGCGTTTATTTTGTCATTTAAGTTTAAGATGTTGTTTCTTGCTTTTTTGACTGTTTAATGTGTGTTTATTATTGTTAGGTGAAGTTCCACATAGACAATTGCAAAACTATGTACAATGGATATAAAAACTTGGAAAGTACTTATATCAGTATAATCATGTAATAACAGCCCAGACTTTGTGCTTGATGGAGGTATTTTGTTCACATGCAGTGTTGCTTCTGTAGGCATTTCCTCACCAATAATGTATGCAATGCAATCTTTGCAATTGTATTAACTAATTAAATGGGGTCAGCTTAACCTTTCTTAATGATTAGGAGTAGGCAACTCATCCACTGGAAAAGCTAATTGTTCTGGGTGGAGCATCTTGTTTGAATCATTATCTCTGTTTACATTCACACAGCATTCATCACTTGAACAAGGGTGCCCAGATCAGTTTTTCAAATGCTGTGTAGGTAAGTTATAGAGGAGGATGCATTTCCCTTCATTCTTCTCTATGAGCAGAATAGGAAGACATTCTGAATTCATAATACAGAATAAAAGCTGTATTTGCAACGTAAAAAAGAACTGTAGTTTGTTTTCAAGTAACTTTTAAAAGTGAGTCCTCCAGGCTGCTCAGCTGAACCATCTTGTTTCTCCGTGAGCATTCTTCAGCAGCAGCACTGCAATATTTTCCTGGTAATTTTCATTCTTTTCCCATTATTGTTGTTATTTTATAACTGTGTTTGTGTTTGTTCTGTGATCTGTTCATTTTTTTGCATCGTAGTGAAAGCTTCTTGGTCTTTTTCCCTGTCCTTCCCCTCAGACTGGTATTTTCTGCCAGCTTTTCTTACCCTAATGCCTTTTGTTAGTTTGTTTGTTTGTTTTCCTGCAATGGTTAGATCTTGCCTTGGTACAACCATTGCTCTTATTGCTAATGGAGGAGTGCATCCATTCAAATGCCCCATATGTTGTGGCTTCTGTCATCAAGGTTGGAAAGACCAAAAGGAAAGGCTGCAGTGTGACCTTCTGGCAGTTTTTGTCTTCCCTCCACCCTGCATTTGAGGCTTGGGAGTTCTTCTGATCCTTCTTTGGGAAGGACTCTATAGCTCACTCAGAAGTGTTCATACTGAAGTCTGGTTTATTTTGACCATGAAATGTCATTATGGTTATAAACTACTGCTTCTCAGGAACAAAATGGTGGGATTATGGGTGATCTGTGAGCTCAGTGTTCCATGGTCCAGAGAGCAAGTAGCGTACGAGGAAGTACTAGAAGAGAAATAGAGAAAAAAAAAACATGAGCAACTTTCTGATGCTGCTATAAAATCATCATATAGCTGCATCTTGAGGCCTGTGTGCCTTAAAAAGGATATGTTAGAACAGCAAAAGCTGTAGAAAAGAGCAACAAATGCAATCAAAGATATAGTAGACATAGTGATTGTGAACCGTATCTCTGCTCCTTCTACAAAAGGCCTTGAAGCCATTTAAAGTTATAACTTTTATGCTATTCATTTTCTGATTAAAATAATCTTTTGTAAATGATTTTATGATACATATAAATGTTATGTTTAGCGGTCTTCATGGTTAAAGTAAGGCTTTTCCTTAGGCAAGGGGAAAGCTATACATGCAAATTTGGATTCCTAATGCATTTTTACTAGCTCTGCACTTACATTCCAACAGAATTAAGAATATTAATGTATTTTTAATATCTTCTTTTTTATCTGTTTCTTTATCTTCTCTTTTCATTTCTTGCTTCCTTATCTTTCCCCTTATTTTTCTTTCTTTGTGGGTATATTTTTGGCTGCATTTTTCTCTTGTGTTTGTTTCCTTTGCCTTGAACTTTCTCCCAAAAGCTTCAGTTTTGTTCCCTTTATCTACACCTGCAAATACACATTGAATCATCATTTTGCTCTCCTTCTGTTTCTACTTCTGTTCTTCTTCTACTCCAGTATTCATATTTTCCCCTTTTCTCCCTAATGTTCCCATTTTTCCTCAGCATTAGTTGATATCTCTTTTTCCCATGTGCTTTCCTGTCTTTTTCTCGGCATTTGGTACTTTAGCTCAGGAGGAAAAACTAAAGAGGGATTTAGGTCTTGAGCTTTTTCTTGATACTGAAAAACTGGGTAGAAAGTACCTTAAAATTGTGGGGGTTGGGGTATTTTCTAACTGACCTGTGAGAGAAAATAAAGTCCTGTTTAGCAAATCTAAATTCTCCTAAAAATTCCGGCTCCATCCTTCCAGCTGGAAACAAGATAATATAATGGGTTGTTACAAGCTGTTAAAGTTTGAGACCAAGGAGGGGAAATAGGCTGAAGTTATTTCATGAATTGTTCCATTCTTTGTGAGAAGCTGTTAAAATAAAGCAACAATATAAAAGATGAGTTATACACAATTTAATGTAAAGCGGTTTGATGTCATTATGATATTTCTTCCTTGATTGTCTAGCATTTGTGTACTCCTAAAAAGTTTTACATTTTTTTGGTTCTTTCTGAACATTATGAAAATTGTACTGAGAGGAGTAAATTCATCTGCATAAAATTGACTGCAAAGAGCAATTAGTCCTTCATTAATATGCAAATTTGGTCCAGTGCAAATTCATCTATATATGAGGCTTAAATATGCAAGTCAGTCTCCCTGTGCGAGAAGCCCAGATGCTTTTATTTACTTTGAAATTGAGGGATTTGGTTAATGATGTTGTTGACAGGAAAACTTGAATAAATTTGATCACCATCTTTCATATTAGACGAGGCCCACGGAAAAAAAATTACCAAGTAAAATACCAATTTTATTTGGTAATTTCCTATTACCAATCTAGTAATAAAATGTAAGATACAAAGTAATAGAGTTAAATTTTCTAATGTAGTTATCCTGAGACTTAAACTGTTCCCCAAAGATAGAACCATTTTTCTTAAACTTTGTTTTTCCAGAGGGTAAAGACATCTACATAAGCTGTATGAATAACATACTGCCTAGAGATTTAATATTGGAAAGTTAGCTCTCTTGCTTGTTTCATTTGGAGAGAGTATATACACCTGGGAATTAAAAACCAGGAGCTTTGGAAATGGCTGTCATCATCATTTTCCATTAATTATCTGTAGAGTCTTCTCAAGACTTGGTGTTGAGGCTTTTTCTGAACTTATGGAGCCAGACTGGAAGCTGTCTGAACACATGGTCATTTATATCTGGATCACCTGAGTTAAGTAATAAACATTTTCTTAAGTATCTTAAAATCTTTCCATCCCTCAGTAACACAACTTTCTGACTGCTGTCACCCAACATAGATAGGCTGGTCTTGCCCTTTTCCCTCTCTCCATGCTTCTGCCCCACGTGCTGTGGTTCTTTTGGCGCATCCAGGATTTCCCTGATTTTGCCCATTGATGCCACTGTAGCTGTTACTCAGTTGTGTCTGGATAGGGTTGTCTTTGCATTTGTTAGTCTTGTTTCATCTCCATGGAGAGGGTGCCAGATGTTATTCCTCCTGGTGTTTCCTCCTTTTTCTTTCTCTGTAGTTCACTCAGACCTTAATTTAGTTTTGGCTTAAACAACTTGGTCTTTGACTTCAGCCAAGCACTCTTTATCGTGGAGTCAATTTGGTTTTCTCTCTTGCCTGTGATGCTTTCAAAATAGCAGGGGAATGTAGTTTAAATGGACTGAACTCTATGGCAATTTGTAAAGCTCTTGTTGTAACTACCTGAGGACAAGTTAATAGATTATGCTGTTTGAGTCCTCTGACTTCTTGGCACAGCTGTTTGGGGTATAAATCTTCACAGTGGTGAACACTTAGTTTCCAAATATTTAATGTGCTGTGCTAGGCAAAAAGCTTATAGGATGATGTTAAGGAAAAAAGGAAATCTAATGAGACACTAAAATTGATGTGCTTGCTTACTACATGGTGCAGTCTTGCAGGTGAGTCCAAAAGCAGGAAAACAGAGACAGAACTGAATATTTGGGAGGAGAATGGGAGGGATCTGTTAGTCTTGTAAAGGGTCTGATTATCACTCAAGGGAACCTCCTTTCTTACCTTGAAATAAGGCATTGACAGCTGTCAGAAGGCATAGCATAGAGGATGTATTTCCAGTACTTCTTTAGGAGGTGAAAGTTCAAAACCACAACATCTTCTGAGACTTAAATAGTCTTTGCCTTTGAGAACACATAATGGCTGGTATTGTTCAGTGCCATCCACAGTGATCTTGGTTTTCTGATCTAGCTCCCAAAAGAAGGAAAATATTAATTTTCAAATATATGAACAGTAGGCATCGCAGCACAACCTGAGGTGGTCTCCTATCAACTATATAATCTTTATATTCTAGATTAATAAACACTTCAGCCCTGGAGTTTATTAGTCCAAAATATATTTATTACCTCATAAATTCAAACCCCCTCCAGTTATCATCTAATTAAACTGCAACACTATGCATGCAATCTTTGGGGATGTTTTAATAATGAAATTATCTTGTGAAACAGTAATTACATGCTTTGTGCCTTCTTTTCCATACTTTTTTTTCAGTGTCTATGTGATGAGTGGGGCACACAGTACTCCATTGTCCTGAGCTCCTCCAGCTTATCCAAGGATAAGCAGATTTATTTTTTTTCCTCTTAGAAAAAGAAAGAAAAGTTTATGCCTTTCTGTATTTGGGAAAGGGAAGGACCAATATCACAGGGCTAGGAACAGTTATGAAGCATGATTGTGCAAGTAATTTTAGCTCATGTTTTCTCCTCACTCGTTGAGTTTACTCACAGGAATAAAAACTATTTGCAGGATCTTTTCTGTAAGGCAGTTCTTACTGCAGTTGCAAAAGTGAAGATGAATGTTTTATTTGCAAGAGAATATTCATTTATAGGCCTTCACTGGTGACGTAGAATTGAAAAAAAAAGGAAAATAGCCTTAAAGCCTTCCTTGGGAGAGAGATTTACTTGCAATTTTGTCAGTGGTGAGTGTACTTACTATGTTCCAATTTGTATATGTATTGGCTTTATGGGTGCTTGTGCTTTATCAAGGTTGTCTTCCATCTTCTCCTAATACACTGGGTGATTGTGTATTGATAAGATTTCTTTGGCTCATTTTTTTATTCTGACTTTCTACAGAACGAGGTGTTCAGAATCCTGGCTGGCATGAGTTGCCCAACAAAGAAAGAGGCACAAGTGACAAAACAGTTTGCACGTAACTTCCAGGTATTTTTTTAAGTAGTTTACCTCTGTAGTTCAGGTACCTCTGTTAAGCAATAATCTGAGCGTGTGATTCTTGTTACCATGGGCTCCTGCTCTACCTGACAGAAGTGGGGTTTCATTCTTTGTTATACTTCCAGATGCTGTAATCCAGAGGCTTGTGTTTTCAGCATCCATGTGTTGGTGGAACATATTATAGAGTTGATTTTTATATATGTAGATAGAACATAACATAGTTGATGAGAGACAACCTCAGGTTGTGCTGAGATGCATATTGTTTACATGTTTGAAAACTAGTATTTTCCTTCTTTTGGGAGCTAGATCAGAAAGCCAAGATCACTGTAGATGGTACTGAACAATACTGGAAACTGTCCATATCAGCATGGCAGATGATATATCTGCCATGTCATCTTGTCATTTGTACAGCCTTTTGGTTGTTTCACTGCAACTGCTGCGGCTATACAGGTGTTTGCATTTAGAGGAAGGGCACTATCCATCAGTTTCTTCACTGAATCTTCTAGGTCTTTCTGGCACAAGAGGTATTTTGCCTTGTCCCTAGTTTTCTATCTACAATTTCTACAAGCGCTGCAGCTTTGTGAAATGTGCTAATACTCAGACTATATCCAGTACTCAACATCAATCAACCTTCCAGAAAGTTCTTTATTTAAAGAAGACCTTTTTTGACTTAAGTGTATTAGAACTCTTGATATGTGGACAAATAGAACCATTTTATACTGGTCAGATCATAGAATTCTCTAGGTATTTTGTAATTTTATATTAAGTAGTAATCATTCACTTCATACAAAGGGTTTTGATTCAACTTACAGCTAGAACTCCACTCCTATGCTGCACATGCAACTTAATGCTTTACTTGAATTTTGCATTCATTCTAGTGAAGGTTTTCAAGTCTTCTATGTTTGTACTCTTTTATTTCACTGTAGAGCCCTACAAGACTTCTGCAAACAGAAAGGCCCCCTATGCTGCCCCACTAAATTGTTTGTCATTGATATATAATTTGCAGACTTTAAAATGAGATAACATTCTAATATTGGGTTTCTTTTTCCTGATGTGAATAAGTTCAATACAGAGTACTTAGTTGTTGTCAAGCAATTGTATCAGGTGAAATACACTGGGTTTCTTTTTCTCACACCCTCACCCTCCTGTATTTTGCAGTAATTGTTTTGAGTCTGTAAGTTCTTGGGTTTTGAAAACGTTATGGCTGAAGGTATAAAGAAGACAACATTAAGGGGTTTGCCCACTTACGGCAATTACTCTGAAGACAAATGCAACTCAGAAGACAAATGTGAGCTCCCTGTAATATCTGGTCCACAGAACAGATAAGGAGCCAGGGATACTTCTGAACTTGCAAATGAAATTTATCCTCAATGTAATGGTTGAGCTCATTGTCTGCTGCTCTTTCTAAACGTGAAGTAAGGACTGAAATGCTCATATATTCTATCTATAACAGCTGACATGTTTTATGCATTCCTGTGTTTGCCTAGAAAGTCATGGATAATCAACTTAATTTGATGTGCAAAATATAATGCATGCATGAATTCTGATACATATCACTTGCCATGTCTGCACTGTTCTGAGAGGCAAAAACTTCCAGAAAAGAAACAGCAATGAAAATCTTCCTGATAATTTTCTCGTTGGTTTTTCTCCGAGGACATACCTGTAGGTGGATTCTCCAGTGTTTGCTTTTACCCACCCTGAATGGCTGTTCTGTATGTCTCAGTTATTTTCTCATGATCTGTCTTCCCCTATTAGAAATCAAGCCTGCGTTATCACTTCAGGTGTTTAGTCCCTATAATCTGAACTAGGAGACGCTGACACATTTCCTTTTTAGACTTTTTAATAACTTAAATGTATGTTTAAAATATTTTTTTAATCTGCATGTTATTGCTGTTGTGAAGCAGAACAGGCAGGAACCAGGAGCAGAGACGGATGGGATTGTCACAGAGGCTAGCCTTTTATAAGGAATACCCTGGGTGTAATGAGACTTATGGTCTTAATTAACTCTTCGAATGTTTTTAACACAACTGAAGTAAATAAGTTTAAAATCTAATGTACTTGCCCATACCCTATCAATTTACTTTTTGCCTTGCTCATTTTGGATGACAAAGCCCCAGATTGTTCTTATTTTTAGAGAATTTCTCACAGAATAGAATATATCTAGTTCTAGCAAAAAGGGAAATTTGTATGGGCAAAAAGGATGAGTGATAATCCCGATGAGGTGAGAGTGTGTGGAAAATCAGTCTATGAAGTTAGATTTAGTTCTATATTAGTCTATTCCTGTCTTGGAAATCCATACTTTTGCCAGAATACCCAGCAGCATTAGGTAGACTGACAATTGGTCATAGGATTTCATATCCTTTTGGTTGTTGTGTGTAGTTGGTGTATCCTTTTGCTGGAAAGAAACAGCTGGATATTTTCTGTCATAATGTGACCAATCCACCTCTGTTGTAGTCATTTTAATTGCTGTGGCTGGTTTTTTAAGCCTACAGAAGGCCTTTGTAGTGACAAGCGAACAGTTTACGCTTCATAAGCAAACATAAAGAATGCTGCTGCTAATTGGAGAGAGTGTAATGCAGTTATGATTCCATCAACATTTAAGTTACAGTGTTAAAGAACATGGTTTTACTTGTGTTTATGTTGCACATAAAATTTTACTCAGGGTGAATTTGGTGGGGAAGATTTTATGACAGGAGAGACTAATTCCAGGATTAGGGGGAAGGGAGGGAGATAAGTTTAATTTTTCTAGCCCACATATCCAGTATTAAAGATCAGCATTTTATTACACTTTCCGCTTATTATAACTGTTAATTGCTGGCTTGTGGAATAACTTGCCAATGAATATGGAAGGAATATCACAGCCTCAGAAAAGCTCACTTTTCCCCTCCCTGAATAACTGTAGCCACAGTGTTTCACATTGAAGAGGACTCTTCCAAAGTCACCAGTTTCCAAAAGGAGGTTGTTAGTAATTTAGTCTGTTGTTGTTGTTTTTTTTCCTAGATATTCTGCATGTTGTATCTACAGACCTCCCATCTTCTAGAAGTCTGAAGAACCTTGTTTTAACCCTTCCTTTTTCTCCTCAATTACATCTCCATGGAATACTTGACTGTGGATTAATAGTTTTACAGTTACATAGAATCATAGAATAGTTAGGGTTGGAAAGGACCTTTAAGATCAGTTGCAACCCACCCTGCCATGGGCCAGGGCCACCTCACACCAAACCACATCATCCAACACTCTGTGAACACTGCCAGGGGCAGAGCATTCACAACTTCCTTGGGCAACAGGCCCAAGATTATTTCCTCTTCATGCTTTTCTTTTGTTTGTTTGTTTGTGGTTTTGTGTTTTTTGGTGGGGGTTTTGTGGATTTGTTTGTTTGTTTGGGTTTGTTTTGTTTTTTTCTGCTTACATCTCTCTTCTCAGGTAACAAAATGTGTGGAACCTCATTTTGAATAGTCTTGGGAGGGCTAAATGTGCTTCATTTTCCAGTTCCCTTGCTAGCTTGTTGGGGTCTAAAAGATACAATTTTTTAGCATCTAAACAGGAAACCACAGCTATTTACACAAGAAGAATCAGAGACACGACAGGGCTTCCCCCCCAAACATTCTCTATGTAATTGCTGAAGACATTCCAAGCCACTCTAAGGGAGTGTACTGTCTGCCAGTCATTATGCTCTGCTTGGAAGACCATCTGTTGCACTTCAAACATGTAAAGGTCTGCTATCATTTTTTGCACCAAACAGATCAAATTCTTTGTCTGACATGCTGTAGCTGTTCAATGTGGACTAAAGGTAGTTTCAGTTGCAAAGTGCAGAATATTCTGTTTTGTTATGCTACAAAAGAAAGGCATTAATCTCTTGGAAGACAAACATACTGAGTAAACTGATTTCAATGCTTTTCAATAATTTCAATTTATTTGGCAACAAATTGTTAACAACACAAAATCTGAAATATATTTTCTCTTAACTCAGTCAGAAGCACATTGTAAGATTTTTGCTTCTGGTGAATAAAGCATTCCACTGTAGTGGTATCCAGATTTAATAGATACTGACATCTGAATTAAATTACCTTATTTTAACTGAATCCTTTAACTAGCTTATTTTTATCTGAAACTAGTAACTCAAAGAAACTTTCAGTGGTAAAGATAGAGTCAGCAGCTAGAAATGCTAGAACCTTTCTCATGATAACCATATGTCCTTTACAAGGATATAATACTTGGGTTTACAGTCTTTATTTACATGAGTTAACCTAACCAGGTTCCCATCCATGAGTAAAAGGTATTAAACAATGATTTGTTTTGGTTTTTCCTGCTGCAGATTTGAAGAGTGTGTATGGTCATTAATCTCAGATTGGAGAAAATAAGCATTTTGTTTTCTCACCAGCAAAGTTCTGTTCAGAGATTTCCATCCAGAGAAAGGCATAACAATTTCTGTCTGATCAGGGAGTGGTCCTATCTTTTCTCTCTCTCTTCTCCATACTGCATAGCAGCTAATGTTCTGGTCAGAAGTTATAATATGTTAGATCTTGAATGTCAGTAGCCCCCGAGATTCTGACAAGACTATTCATGTGCATTCATACGTCTTAACCAAAGCTGACACTGAAGAGAGTAAGAATTCTCATATTCCTCTTTTTATTGCTGTGCATTAAACTCGCATCTTCTCTTGGAGACCTCTGCTAAAAACGACATATTCACCATCTGTAAAAAGCATTCTTGCAAAAGCTAAACAAAGCAGCTGAAGATCGATATGGCACAGAGCAGAGTCTCCTATGGAAACTCCCGGTGCAAATCTAAACTATGTTTTACACCACAATTATGGACACCTTACAAATGCCGTAAGATAAATACTAATGGGAAATAAGTGGTCCCCCAATCTCGTCTCCCATGGGGGCTTTGCTATTGTCATTTTTAATTACAAAGTAAGCGGCCTTCTAATTTCTTGAAACTATATGGATAGGAATGCTTGGATTCCAATAACTTGAACTCATTGTTTTCTGAGAAACGCACACTATGTAAATATGCTGCTGTACCTTTTATTCTGGACATATTTCCATATGTACTTGTAGTATGGAGTACAATACACGTGTGGTTAACATTGCAGTGCTCTGATTGTATTGTTAAAGTCAGATAGACATTTCTTTATAGCTATGATATTCTAAATCTGTTTAGAATTGTTTGGTAGCAGTGAGCAATGCTGGCTAGGTGGCTCTGGGCATCCAGCCATTTTTAGGTAGTGTAATTTGTTAAAAATTATCTTTCTTCCCACCCAAATCCCCTTGAAACCATTTGGAGAAGAGAACTCTTGAACAGTTGCCAATAGTAAGTCCTGCTGAGACCTCTGTATCCTCCTGACAGAACTGTCGGTGCCAACTGGAGACTGACTGGCATGGGTTTGAACTCTCTACTACTTGATATATTTGCTTCACATGGACCAATTACAATAATTACCACCTCTGTAGCTGGAGTTTAAGCATTCAGTCTGCACTTCCTACCTCAGGTTCTTGGCAATATGTTCAGTCCTGTAATCTCGATTTTCTTTGAACTAATTAAGTAGAAAATAAAGACTTCGGAAAATGAGGAGAGTCTGAATGGAAATCAAAGGCTAAATGTTTTTCATGTTGCTATTGCTCTTCAGCTGCATTTCTTTCATTTTAGTCTTTACTTCTAAAAGGTAGCATCTCCTCTTAAGTTTGTCCACAGAGATTTACTGGGAGATGCTGGAGTCCATTGACTTTTTATATGCAATAGTGGAGTATCTTTTAGTGTGAAAGAACAAGCGTTATGAAGTCCTACTTCTTGTTTTGATGTTTTTCAAAACAGAATTGTTCCTTTCCAGATGACTTCTGACTAAAGGGGAAAATCACCCATACATCCCTTACTACTTTTGGCTAGATGTTTCAATGCAGCTGTGGGAGAGAGTATGCTAGAACACAGGATGAGTAATGTTAACTGCCCAGTTCCTAAGGATTCTGTTTAATTTGATGCAATGGGGATCATCTCACCCCTGCCCCCACTACTGCTGCACTTCCAAGAGACCAGTTAATTTTTAAATGGGATCAGCACCATTTTCTTTAAGCTGGTAAAGTTTATATTACAGAAGGGTGACTGTGAGGTTGAGCACAAACTCACTTACTGTATCTTTCCTAATATGAATGCACTGTGCAATGTATATACTAAAATTCATATTAAAATTTCTTCATGAGGTTCCCTCTAGGGAAAGGAAGAGAGAAGGAAAAGGCTACATGTGACAGATGCTAATTATGCAGCTTAATGCACTTCTGGAACTTGCAGAGATGCAAACTACATAAGGACCTATCTAAAAAATAGAAAGCATATTTGCAAGAGCATTTTTTCAACCTTTTTTTATCTGCCTCCTCCCCACTTCTAAGGAGGCTTTATTTCCCAAGTAGCATGTACAGTTTGCCAAGGGCAGCAAGTTATGTATCAGGTCCAAAATCTGCCAAACATGGATACTATTGTATATGAAGGGAAAGGGAATGACTCTTAAAAATCTCTAGTTGATGTGTTGGTTTTCTTTCCTCTTTTGTCAATATTTTATTCTTTATCCCATACTTATGTTTACAGGAAAAATTATGTTCTGCACTTGTCTGTGCTGGGATCCTATATAAGTATTTATGATGACTAGTATATAAGTACTAATGAAACGGATCTCAAACTGTATTTTACAGATAAGTAAACTGAGACACAGAAGCTGGGTTCCTCCAAGCTGTGAAGTGAAACGATGCCAAACCCAGCGTTAGACGCTAGATTAATCCTTTCTTCCAGAAGTCGAGCTGTGCGGTTTCAGGCCAAAGAAATGGATTCTCAGTGAGTGAAGATTTGGTGTCATTCTGAAATCAATGGGGAAATGCAAGGGTACATTTGCTGTGCATCAAGCCCACCCTGAGTTGTTGCATGGGATTTCTGCTCTCTCTCCCAAATCGTAGTTTTACCAAAGGATAATTTTTCCTCTTAGAGGGAAAACCATACCGGCTCTTGTGCACTAATGCCAAGCGCTGCTTTCTTGTATTTCCTTTGAAGCATTGGATTTCTCCTTCAGGAGGTGGCATGACTTAATGTCATCTCCCTGCGCAGCGAGGTAACCGCTCTAGCCACCAAAGCAGTGTGCTGAAACTTGGGAGGGCCTTGGTGTGCCCCTCGACGCCCCTGGCAGCATGGGGTGAATTCTCCTCGCACTGCAGTCCTCGTCTGCAGTCGCCACAGAGAAAACCATCTGTTCCACTTGGAAAGGGGTTGGGTTCCACACGCCCTCCCCCCCTCATCCCGGCTCCAGCCCCAGCTGCCGTGTTTCGATGAGCACTGAGGGGATGAGTCTCCTGTGTTAAAAATACTCTGGTTCTATTTGGATAAAAAGAAGAATCTTCCTTGCCTACACTGCCACACAAAAATAGTCTTAGTGTGAGTAAATCTTCAAAGTTCCTCCTGGTGAAAGTATCTAGCCTTGCTTTTTTTTCTTTAACTTCTCATATAAATTTATTTATAGAATGCCCTTCTTTCCTCCTACTCTACTGCAGAAGGTTGCCACTCGTCTCATTCATGAGTCCTGAAATAAGTTGCAGGGCCTTTGAAACATCATCATGTTGCATAGTTGTGATGCAATGTGCTGCTCTTGCATGAATGTATCATATTTTAATGTGACTGTCATGTTAGCTGGGCCATTCATGGCTACCTTTACTTTAGGCATTTTACACTGGTTTGTATTTTCACTTTAACTTTGCAGTCAAAAAATTCTGTATGTAGTAACTTAAAATTTCACGTTCTATGTAGAAAAATAGTATGTAATGAGAAGATTAGCAAGATGCAAATACTTCCAAGTATCTCTTAAAAATAGCTTTTGCTGTCACTGTAGCATCTTAATTCTGAATAATTTCAAAGTCCTTCTGCAAATCTGTGCATAGTAACAGAGAAACCACCTACTTCATCCTCATAACCTATATGCTATGTATCTGTGCATGAAAAAAAATAGAACTTTGGAGTACAGTTCTGCTCCAACACATACAATGTCAGTGGGCCTAGTGAAAGCATTAATGCTTGTGTTAAATATTAGTGCAAGCTTTCCAAACACTTCCATATCTTTTATTTAAAAAGGCTCTGAGAGCTGTAGCATGGAAATTTTTCCTGTGGGAAAACTTTGCCATGGGGTGAAGTTTTGCAGTGGGCGTGCCCGGGTGAGTGCTTTACCGTTGAGCAGATGGGACAGACTGTGTCCTGACTCAGACAGGCCGACGTGAACGCATGGGAAACATGCCCCAGGAGGGTGCTCCATTCGGGGGTCGACGGGGAGGCAGGCCTCGAACCCGTGTCCCCAGCGCCGCTGTGCCGAAACCCGCGCCGCAGGTCGCCGCGCCATTACTCAACGCGGCCGCTAGATGGCGGCCTCCCAACGAGCAACGCGCGCCGTTCCCAGGCGCGGAGGGCGCGCCTGGCGGACGCGCAGCGTCACTGCACCCTCCTTCCCCTAGCAGCGACGGCGGCCATCGCTGTGCAGCCCCACGTGACGGCGCGTCCGCCAATGAGAGCGCGGCAGGGGGGCCCCGACTCTCGTCCCTGTGGCCGCCATTAAAGAAAAAGGGTCTCGGAATTAAACGGCAGAAGGATTCCCCCCTCCCCTTCCCCGCGCCGCGACATGGGGGAGCCGCGCTGAGGGGGAGCTGGCTGGCCAGGATGCCGCGGCCGGGCAGCCGCCGACAGAGGCACCGCTGAGGGGAAGCGAGGAGGAGGAGGAGGACACCCGCCGGCGGGGGCTTCGGGGCACCGACTCCGCCACCAGCAGCAGCAGCAGCAACGGCCGCCGCGTCTCGGGGAATTGTGGGGTTCTGACCCCTTCCCCCGCGGCCCTTCCGGCTGAGGAGAACCCCCGGGCTCGGCCGCCGCCTCCCCGCCCTCACCAGAAGACCTCGGGGAGGGGGCCCTCCGCCCACTGCCCCCGCGGGGCCGCCGCAGCGGGGCGGCGCGGAGCCTTCCCGCAGCAGCCGCCGGCTCGACGGGCTCCCGGAGCCCCCCTCACCTGAGGAGAGACGGGGCCGCCGCCCCGACGGGGGGGTCTCGGGGCTCGCTGCTCTCCCCCTCCTCCCCCCCCCCCCCCCGCGCCGACCCCCCCCCCCCC
>NDXB01018458.1:0-144364 GCA_002631895.1 Agapornis roseicollis
TTTTTGTGGTGAAATCAGTCAAATCTTGGTGTTGGCCAAGATAATTTACATTGCTGGACACAAAGGCCCTGGAAGTAAAGAAGAATTTAAAAATGCTAAGACTGGAAAGTCTTAGAACTGAGGAGTCTCTTGTCTAATTTCAGACATCTGTCCTAAATACAGCCTATCCAGATCTAACCTCCCAGTGCCCTTCTTAAGCAGTGGAAAGAAACAGGTGATTTATCTGACATACAGCTTAGGATGGCACGGATCGGGATGGGAGCTTTACAGTCTTTTCAATAAAGAATTAGGGTGGAAACTCCTCTGAAATTCTAACAAACTCACATACTTAGTGTTAGAGACTGATTACAAATCAGAGCATTGGAGGGCCTATAGCCCTGTCTTTTTGGAACTGAGACACCTGAATCTACTTTTCCAGTGCTAAGACTTCCTTGAAACACCCATGGAAATAGGATTTATTTATTAAAAAAGAATAACTAACACTACACAAGTATACGTTTTTATTAATACTGTTTTGAACTGACATTATGATTGATAGGATGCCTTGAAGTACAGCTTGAATTTATAGAACCGAAATAGTGGCCAGGTGACGCAAGCCTTTCATTGGATGTGCAGGGTCCTCCGTACTGCTGTGAAATGAGTTCACATACACATTGCAAGCTTTCTCTGGAGATGTACGATCAGGAAACTTGTATTTAATCTTTAAACTCCTTCCCAGGGTTTTCCTTTTGTGCTTGAATTCCAAAATAGTTTTTGTGTATTTGTTAATAGTGGTGACAGCTGCGGCCATACAGCAAGCGAAGGAAGCCCATGCGAGGCTATAAACAGAAAGGTTTATCAGAAATTAGCAGAATGCTTTCATATCCATGTCCTTCAGTTTTATTTGTGAAAATACTGCATACGTGTGGTTGTATTGGGGTGTATTAGGGAAAGAAGAGCATGGTGCAGGAGGAAGAAAAACTATTTACATACCTAACTTACATTTTGACATCTACATATTCACATTTAACATTCCTGTTTAATAAAAGCCTACCTCGAATTTCTCTGTTTACTCAGACATTAATATCAGAAAAAGGAACTATTAAAAAAAGAGGATGCATAAAAAATTAAAAGGTGTAGTTATTGAGGCTATGAATCTTACATGTGGTGTATCACTGAGATGTATGCATGCCAGTTATCCAAAAGGGTTACAAAGAAAAGAGAATGCACAATGACGTAGGTCACTAAAGCAGGCTTGAAGCACTGACTTGCATTCCTGAGAAAACATAGGTCATGACTAAGCAGAAAGAAAAGGCCATCAACTCTGAAATGTTAAAAGTAAAACCATAAGAAAACAGAATAAAGAACCAAAGTTGACTCAAACTACTGAGTGGATAATGCATGCTGGAGCTGTAAAAGTAGCATGCAAAAATATGGCCACAGTGGAATGTATTGGAGTTCACTGTGGAGAAGTTTGCTCATTGGAGGCTTTTTTAACATGGTAAGGTCATGATTACCTAATAGAATCATAGAATAGTCAGGGTTGGAAAGGACCTTAAGATCATCCAGTTCCAACCCCCCTGCCATAGGCAGGGACACCCCGCACTAAACTAGGTTCCCCAAGGCTTTGTCCAACCTGGCCTTGAACAGTGCCAGGGATCACACAGAATCACAGAATCACTAGGTTGGAAGGGACCTCTAAGATCATCAAGTCCAACCCATGCCCTACACCTCCACTAAACCATGTCACCAAGTTCTATATCCAGTCTCTTTTTAAACCCACCCAGGGATGGTGACTCCACCACCTCTCTGGGCAGACTGTGCCAATATTTTATTATTCTTTCTGTGAAAAACTTCTTCCTAACATCCAGCCTGGATCTTCCTGGGTGCAGTTTGCAAAAATCCCTAGCAAGTCTGCATCCTCAAGACTGTGTGCAGCTTGTTCAGTAATGGTACAATAAAAGAAGAAAGAGCAGTAAGAATGAGTGACAACGAGCTGTGATCTCAGCTGTCAGAGAACTATGAAGGAGACAATCAGCCTGAGCTCTTTTCTGCTGCCCCAAGATATTCATCCAGATTGACTTTTCTCAATGGGTCCTATTCCTTTTCTTAGTCACAGTTGGAGAAATAGCAGCAGTTCCCAGGATGGGAACATTCAAATGCTTGCTATTGATCAGATTCGATGGATTTTCGAAGACATATCTCTATAGCAGAAATCCTCTAAACAGCCCTCTTCTAATAAATTCACTAGCTCTCCCCAGAGCATGTGCTGCAGTTATTTACAGAGCCAAAATAATGCAATTTTACCTAGGCCAGCTTTAAAAAGATTGAACCATCTTGTCCGAAATGGTGCAGGTACAACAACCTGAAATGGGTATCTGCTAAGGAAAATCTCAGCCTAAATGGTTAAAGCTGGAAGAGTTTTAAACAGCTTGTGCAAGGCAGTTGTCCTGGGAGATGAGGGTACTGGATGCAACGTGTACGGAGAAGGACCTCTGCTTTGTGCAGAGCAGTTGGGGTTCTCCATACTAAAGGATGGCAAATTCAAAATCCACTATCTTACGCATCCTATGTAATAATCTAAGACAACTGAATTTGGAGAAAACCAGCTACTTATTAACTGCCTCCTAAGGAGTGAAATAAGGTAGACCCATTCCTTATAAATCAGGTGTACATTCCTTGGACAGAAGGTGAAATGACTGAAATGTAATGGAAGAACCAAATATAAACCAATAGGTACCAATAGGACCAGCCATAATCCCATGTGTGAGGTCTCCAGTCTTCAGGACCAAGGTTAACAGTCATTTGAAATACAGTTGTGTACATCATGTGAGCAACCATGCCCAGAAGACCTACAAAATACAGTTAAGAACATTAGAAAATGTAAATTGAGGACACTCTTTGTCAGCTTTTTACACTTGTCCCTTAAGCTCCTGAAGAATATTTTATGAAGTGTCAAAACTCTACAAATCACTAAAAAAATACATCATTTAAGTGTATTAATGTGCCATGTATTTGCCAATACAATCACTAATACACTCCCTTGACAGTTACTCTGTACTCAGAGTAACCAGGGGGAGCAAGGGGATGTGCAGCCCATAGATTTTAAAAAGCAATAGGTTGATTTGCTCTCATCCACTGGAAACTTCTTAGTAATTCAACCCTGAGCAGGGATCAGCCATTACAAACAAGTACTGCTCAGTTGCCTTGCACCTTATACACTTCACAGTTTCTTATTGTTCAGTGGAGAAAGTTTTCACAGGCATGCAGTCATATTCCTTTTCCCAGTGCTTTAAATGCAGCCAGATTTATCAGAGTTTCATAGGTAAATGAAAAGGTGAACACTTAAAGGCCATTAAAAAGCATTGTAAGCACTGAGAAAAGATTACGAAAGGGGCTTCTATTTAATAGTTTATTTTTCAAAATCGTGACTAGGCTGCTGCCTAATCCTAAGGGTATCATCATAGAATCATAGAATAGTTAGGGTTGGAAAGGACCTTAAGATCATCCAGTTCCAACCCCCCTGCCATAAGCAGGGACACCTCACACTAAACCATGGCACCCAAGGCTTCATCTAACCTGGCCTTGAACACTGCCAGGGATGGAGCACTCACAACTTCCTTGGGCAACCCATTCCAGGGCCTCTTTATTAGGGACTGTAGTGACAGGACAAGAGGTAACAGGTTCAAACTGAAACAGGAGAAGTTTAGATTGGATATAAGGAAGAAATTCTTTCCTGTTAGAGTGGTCTGTTTTCCCTTTGTGTTTTATCCTCCAGTAGTGAACTTCCCTGTGAGCATCCATTTTGTTTTGATTTCAGCTTCACTTACAAATCCATAAATACCCTTGCAGAAACAACTATCCCACTGCCTGAAACACATTAGCTTCTCAGAACAGATGGTCTCATCCCAAACTCACAAGACTCAATTTGTTAAGTATTCATGAAGCAGGTTTGTTTCATGAATTCTTAGCTAGCGCACAGAATCTCTTAGTCTAGGACACATCCTCAGGCATAACAAGTCAGGGCTGACACTGATCTGGTGCCAGTAATAGCTGGGAAATGGTTTTCCTTGAAATACTGATGTTGCCTGAAACACCATCAACAGGCAATTGGGCTCTTTTACATAGCACAGAAACAAGAGGCTTCATGCTGTGAAACATGCTGGAACCATGATGGCACATTTCTTAATAAACTGTTTGGAAAAAGTAGTTGGACTGCCAATGTGGCTATTAAGAGAATGACAAAAACAGTCTTAAGATTAACTCTTTACCATCGGGCAGGTGTCTGACTTGCAGTTAGATGCCATTCTAAAAGATAAGTTTGCACCAAGTATAAATCACTTTGGTCTCCAAACTGATTGCTCCATGAGCTCCATGATGGCTTCTGGCTCTAAAATTAATAACCCTATGAAACATTGTTCATGATACTTGTGATTTTTAATGTTTTTCCTGCAACGTTCCTCAGCAACAATTCTATAATACAGAACAAATCACAGAGTACTTCAGGCTGTAAGACAGCTTCAGAAATCTCTGCTCCAATCTCCTCCTGCTCAACACACAGTCAACACAGAATTCCTCAGATTGGACTAGAGACCCTCTGAAGTGTCTTCCAAGCTGAATGTGTGCAGGACCCTGTGATTAAATAGCACTGGTTTAAGAAGTAATATGTTGAAAATTAAAGACAATTTTAATGGTGGCTCTCTACTAGCACCCAATTACATTTTATTCCCTCTTTCAAGTGCTATTTTAGTTTGGCTATTGCTAATTTTATACTTAGCATGTTGGAAATAAAAAAAACCCCAACAAGTTATTTGGAAGAGTACGCTACATTTTTATCTTGGACAACCAACCTGACAATGAAATTAAAACTTGTGAAAAGGACATAATTAAAGTAATAAAAGCTATAAAAATAACACATAAAAATAACCATAGTAAGAAACAGTTAATTGAAAATAATGTTTTCCATAGCGTTTCGCTGCCTCTTGTACTGTATGTGTCTCCAAAGGAGTTGTAAGAGTTTTGAAACTTGGACACTGTTATTAATTTTCAGGTAGGAGTCTGTCAATGTTACATTTCCGAGATATAATAAGTTGAGATCTTTAGCTGTACCTGCTAATACGGTGACGACTGCAGAGAAGGCGTTGATCTTTAGCCCATCAATGACAGTGCTGTAGTAGCACATTTCTACTGACATAAGAATGACTCCAGTCAGAAGCAAAATGATGTACAGAAGCTCTGTGACAATAGACAGCCATAAAACGCCTGGAAAACCCAATAAATACCAATGATATTCTAAGCAGTCATTTAGTATTTTCACCATTTCTTTCTTCTTCATTTATATTGTTTACAAAAAAAAAAAAAGCTCCAATCCTGTGAGGATGCTCTTATAACATTTATAGGAAAACTTGGAGGTCAGTGGGCACCCTAAAGCGTAATTCCCTCTACTGATTTGGCCATTTAGTGGAAGAGTACTTGCATGCTTCTGTTATACTCTTAAGAAGCTTAAAGCACAAGGTGAAGCAGCATGGTTTTACACTCAGTAGCTACCCTAACATTACCATGAATCAAAGTTAATATGAGAAGAATCACTATCCAATTACCTACTTGTTGACACAGTTGCTGAGTCCAGGCTGGAGTGTACCAAACCAGAGGACCATGTTACCCAGCTAACAGACTGCAAGGCTGTGCACAGTCATATGGCCTGAGGGTCTAGTCATTAACTAAAATCATCCCCATAGCATTAATTTTCCACCAAAGAGGATCTTGATTTTTTGCACAGAGAAGCCTTCATGAGCCCAGACACTCTCGAGGTTTCACTGAGGTTCATTTCTCTGCTTACCTGCTAACCAATTGCTATCGGGATTTCTGTTAATGATGTCTTACACAAGAAGTTAATCTGCTCATTAAGGCTTCTCAGCCTGCTGTTTTACTGTTAGCATGCTGATGTCTCACAGGAGCAGGAGGTCTTGTGTCCAGATCGTAGCAAGAACTGGCCAACAACTTTCCCAAACCTTTTTAAACCAAACAAGTGAGACAAGAAGGGAGGGCGAGACTTCAGATACTGAGCCTCCTTCCCCAAGGGGCTGAAATTGCATACTGCCTGCCCCTGTTCACACACTGCCTGTTCCTGGGCAGGCTGCATGGTGCAGGCCACAAACATAATGACTGAATATGGAAGTAATGAGGAAAGAGGGGCCGAGAACTTACAAATCCTGACTTTCAGTACTCATATTTAAAGTAACTTAAAAAACCCCATTCCTATTCAAATGGAGTGTTTTCAAAAGACATAGACTAATATTCCAAGTCATGTGGGCTTAATTTTGAAGTTAACTAAATAAAGGACAAAAAACTGTGTGCAATTAAAGCAAGCATTTTTGAGATCAAAATACAGAATATTGGTGCTGGCTGATGTGATCAGGAAAGTTTCATTTACACAAGTTATTCATATCTACCTCGATCGGAGGCTGGAGTCAGACTGATGAAGCTTCTACATTTTTCACCTAAAAAAAAAAAAAAATTAAAATAAAATTCAGGATGATTTTGTATTCTGGAATAACCCAAAGAACCAGATTCATAGGAGGCAAAAAATGCTAAACCTGTCAGGAAAGCACAAATGGAGTTGATCAGGAGAAANTCTACATTTTTCACCTAAAAAAAAAAAAATTAAAATAAAATTCAGGATGATTTTGTATTCTGGAATAACCCAAAGAACCAGATTCATAGGAGGCAAAAAATGCTAAACCTGTCAGGAAAGCACAAATGGAGTTGATCAGGAGAAACGATTTCCGATGTAAATTTGCATGCAGAGTCCCTGGTGCATCATTCTGCTCCTGACACTTACCTAGATAAGCCTTCCAGAACTTTTTTCAAGGCAAGACCAGAATCTGGAGACATAGAAAATTGAATTGGTTTCCAAAAGGTTGGAGCTGTGAAAGCCAGAATGGGAAAACCAGCAACTCATTTGAAGTCCTCCCCTTACAGCGACAAAGCCGCTGCTCACACACATTTCTTCAAAGCTTGATTACAATTTATGTCTGTAAGCTTTGGTTTGTGTCCTCCTGATCCCTCCACAGATGCTGTGAACAAAGCCCTTGGAATTAATTCTGCTCTGCTCTGAAAATACGAGGTGGTTTTTTTCAGCCACTAAGTTGGAAAATAAGAACTGCAATAGCTCATGCATCAATGGAACAACCCGTATCCACAGCGATCACCACCTGAAAGATGTCTTTCGGACATGTATTTTGCTCTGATCTTTGGCATTTACCCCCTTAAAATGTCACAGCTTACAAGACCTTGTGGTAGAACTGGACTTTAAGGAGAGGTGTTGTGAAAATATGTGCATTTTATATCACATGGGAAAGCTGCTTTGATTTCTCTGAATGATCTAGTTGCCATTTGTAAACTTGTCAGAACATAAAGGGAAATACTTAGTGCTGATTTACAATAAATGTCCTATTTGTTGAAGGAGCTAAGCAATTCTTTTATACAAAGGTCGAGAAATAACTAGAAGCTTTCTTTAATGGCAAGCTCATTTCATTCTACTGACATTTACATACACAAATGCCACCACTCATGATTAGTAAGTCTCCGGATTATGCTTTAGCAGGGTGACAATAATCTTGTTTTGCTTTATGAAAGGCAGGAAACAGCTGTGCTGAACTAATGAAATAGCTTAGGTCTCACAGATTTAATTGCTCAAATGACTTTAAAAATAAACAAATCACACAGTGCTTTCTTACGTTGCCATAGGGAATCATCAGCAATTGCTTGAGGCAAATATGTTTATTTTTCCTAAGGGGCTAAAAACATCAGGAAAATAAACCACTGTCCTGGTAAAATAACGTAATAGTAATAATAATAATAAAAATGATCTGTACTTCAAGCTGTCACCTTAAAGTTTTTGCAGGATTTATTGGGAATATTTTAGGAATTGACTAGATAGTATCCTTTAAGATCTCCCTTCCCAGGGAAAAACAACTTTGAAAGGATGCTCTTTCCTTTAAAATACACACATGGCATTGCAGCAGGGGAAGGTGACACCAAATAAGTAGGAAGAACCTAGATTACTTTCTAAAGAAAATTTACAGGGGTTTACTCACCTTCTTCATTTATAATTTCTTCACAGGAATACCAGATTCCAGCATGAAACTTCTGATCAACGAACTTGTCATCTCCCGTCTCCCAAATATACTGCACAGCATTGCTGTTGTTGGCATCAGGGCTATTAAAGCGGATGCAGTGATCCCCTTTGCTCTGCCCTGTACAGAAAGGTTTGGCAACTTTTCTTGTCCCTTCACACCAGTAACTACTGCTGAATGCTGTGATAGAGAAGACTAAAGAGAGAAAACTAAGAGAAAATGCTGCTGAGGCTCTCTGCCGTCTGTCTGCAGCTGGGACTGAAACTGGCATCCCCCAGGACTGTGCTATCAATTACTCTAGGCAGAACCTTTTATAAAGCTATGTAAGTATCTGCCTGGTGAAGCACTGCCTGCAGTCACCATCCCGTTCCTCCTTCCTCTCAGAAAACTGTACCAGCTTAGCTGTTAAAACAGAAAGCAGCGATAAGGGCATGGCCAGAAATCATGTGGCAGGAGAGATTAAGGATGTAAGACAGTGCTGTTTGGCAGTAACGTCTTGTGAAAGACATGTGAGGAGGTGGGACAATAAATTTCAGTGTGCCCCATGAATCACAGGAGAGCAGATACACAGAACACAGCGGCACTGGGTGTACCCAAGTATGGGATCAGACAAGTTTCATTTATACAGACAAAATATGTGCATTTACCTCGATCAGCAGGTGGAGTCACGCTCATGGAACTTCTCCATTCCTAAGCCAAGAAATAAAATCCTGGGGATCCAAATGCTCCTGTTACACTGAATGCTGATTTGATTGAATACATGTGAATCTTACATGCATTAAGGAGATAAAACGGTTGCTAAATTAGAGCATTTGACAGCATTAGTCGAAGCGATGAGTCAAGTGATGATGACTGCATCTGTTCAAAGTTCCACCAGTGACAAATGAAAGCCACAAACTACATGATGTTCCTATTGATGGGCTTCTAGGCACTGTCCAGTCTGCCTCCACCAACATGTAACAGACCTTTCAAGCAAATTAAGTGAAGCAGTAGAGAAAAAGCTGAATTATCTTGCTTTGTTTGCCCACCTGTTCTCTCTGAAACAGCTTTTATTTTTCTCTTCATCTAAGAAATATTTCTCACCTTGACATGTTTTACAAGTTGTTTTCCCTGCCTGTTTGACAATGTAAGTAGATGATACAAAGAACCAGAAAGATCAGGAGTGTTAGTAAATGACCGCTTCATTTTACAACTGTAAGGTCAATACTCATGCCCAAAGGAGAGTGATACCCCAGGACAGACACTGAAGTCACATAGGTGACATGAAAATCATTCTGATTTTTAAAACAACTGTCTACCATAAGATACCAGGGTTGGAGAAGCTGATGGCTAGACAAGTCCCAGCATGGAACTCAAAGAAATAGGATAAATGCCTGCTTTAGACTTACAAAGATCTCAGCTTGAAGAGCTGGACAGCAACAGAGTGAAACCCAAGCAGGTATGTGGGCTAAAAAGGCGCAGCAAATCTCACAACCCAAGAAGCAGACTGTAGATCGAACCAGCAGTTATTTTTTCCTACAGCTTTGTGCAGTTGTATTTTCACAAGGATGTAGCACTTGGGAACTCCAATTGAAGCCTCTGTGAATTGGACACCATTGCAAACTGCCCAGTACATCTGAGAACAGGATGGGTGGGAAGGAAGGAGGGAGGAAGTCCTTCTAAGGATTAAACTCTTATCTATGTTTCTGTTCCCAGGAGTAATCACATAGGGCTATATTCATAGCAATACACAGATGAGGAGTTCCTATGGGGGCCCTGATGCGCAGAGTTGCCCTTTGGTGTGTCAGGGTGGGATATGTGTATTGACACATCCAGCCAGGAGGCACAGCAGCACAGAGTGGCCAGTGGCTGGCCACTAGAGTGGGCTGCCAGGCTTCTAGACCAGGCTGAATGCATTTGCACCCTGAAATCCTGGTTCCCATGGCACTTCCATATCCATGTCCAAGTACTCCTTTTTATTACATCCAGATTTTATGTAAAGAGGAGATATGGGTATATATTATACCTTTAGATTCCTGGATTCCTCTAGAGGAAGAAAGTTTGGGCATGTGAGAGGTGTCCCTGCTTATGGCAGAGGGTTGGAACTGGATGATCTTAAGGTCCTTTCCAACCCTAACTACTCTATGATTTTATGTGTGTAGAGACTCAGGTCACATTGCTGGTGGAGTGTGCTGCAAGGTGTATCTATCTGCCACACTAAGTATATCTGCCACACTGTCTAGCCTATGTTTGGTATTCAGAGCTGAACTGCTGATGGCCTCCACAAATCCTCGTGTTGTATCTCTGCCTGATCTCCATCTTAGCTGCTCTGGATGCCCCTGAGTTCTGGGAAGGGCATGCAGAGCTGAGAGTTTCACTTCTTTTGGAACTGGAGGAGGGAACACCTCGACTCTCCAGATTGCCAATTTAAAGTAGGACAATCATAAGCTTGGTTTGAAAACTATTATACTATGGATGGTTTGATTTCCTGAGCCTACACAGTACACAGAGTTATTAACGTTTTCTCTGCAAGTAGAAAAGCTGAAACCAATTTTTTGCCAAATTAAAGCTGGGATTCATGGGCAGTTTCTCCAACCCCACAGCTGAAAATGTGGGGGGAAAAAAAAGGAATGTTACAAGAACTGTAGCAATACAAAATAAGCACTGGTAGCATCACGTTTTGTACATTTAGGTCCTGCCTGATCCTGCACTGGTAGTGCCTATTTCACCGAATATGTTCAGAAAGGAGAAAGCCATCTATTACTGAGCTGATTCCTGCAAAGCAAGCTTCCTAGGTGAAGTTTTTCTGTGTTCTAGGCCATCTTTCAATGGTTTCACGAGGTGTGTATAAATACATCTGTGTATTTATGGAGCTGGACTGCATTCTTGCACAACCCCTGGCAAAATTCCCATGGAGTTTCAGGGGAACAGGATCAGCCCTTCAATGTTTGAATAGTTTCCTGACTTCTGATTGGCCAAAGGACAAGCTACAGTAAGCAGACGTTCTGTGAGGTTTAGAGTCAATTTTCTCTGCCTTCAATCAGCAAAAGCAAAACTCGGTTGGAGCCGAGCAAGCCTCAGACCCTGTAGTAGCTTCCTCTCTCATTTGTGAGGATTCATGAAACACTGACACTCATAAAAGAGGATATTTCCACCTATTTTTTTTCATGGGACAGGGTGATGTGATTGATCTATAGTAGAGTGAAATAGCAGCATACTGGGGACAGATTTGTTAGAATGGGTATGGTGACACTTTTTGGTCTCTGTTCCAGCATGGGACTCTGGTCCAGAATATCTCCTGCACCTGCCAGTTCTGTCATGATATTGTTTCTAGTGAAACAGGTAAGCTAATTCACTGATTAATAATGGACTGTATGAGAATGGGTTCCTATCACATAACATTTTAACCTTCACAAACAGCATGTTCGTTTCAAAAGTAGTTCTGGCAGCAATTTGTGTGCATTAAAAATCAATCATGAGAAGCGTTGCTTGAGAAGCAGTAGAGTTTTGTGTTAGAATTCACTCGAGGTCATTTGTTACTATTTTCTTCTATTAATGCTCATTCATGCAGGGAATAAATTGTGTTCACATCTATTTATGCAATCTCTTAGCGCTATTGATCAGTACTGAATTGTAATTATTTTTCCATTTTCCTACTGAATATTAATACTTCTGTGAATCACGTTTACTTTCTACTGATTTTTCTCTGTTCTGAAAACAACTTTGCTTTGTTTCTGTCATTACCTTTTAGCCTTTGACTTGTACAAAGAGAGAACACTGAATCTCATCCTTGTGAATTCTGGTCTTACTGGTTTCATTCTGAACCTCAGCTTCTTACAGAAGGCTAAGGAATCTGTATGCAGTTTCTGTTTTTATTCTTGTAGAGATCTATTAAACCATTCATTTCTCTTTTTTCTCAATCTGTTCAAAAAGTCTGAAAGCTTGCTTCTTTGTCTGTAATGTGTTACGATTTGGAAGAGTTTTAGGTATTTAATGACAAAATATCCTTACATAATTCACTTCAAGGGAATTTTCATGTATGCTTTAAATTATTATTATTTAATAATATCAGCCCTGGTATTTGATAAATTAAAGAAATAATTACCAGTGTGTATTACATTTCAATTCACCTGAATAAAATTCCTACATAGATTTAGGGTACAGCAATTTTTACTCACTTGTCCTTCTTTTAGCTGGATTACTAAGGAAATTGTTTTGCATGTGTACATGCTGTAGAGACTGTAATTGTGTTTCCAGGTTTTTTATGAAGAAAAATTTGGCAGGAGACACATCTTCTGGGTGTTTTTAACATCAAATATTCCTCATGTGTTTGTATAATTGAAATCTGGAGCTTCCCTCGCAGTAATGAATATAGAACTGAAACAGCTCTCTGGTTTGCGAGACACCTTCAATTGGTAGGGCACTGGTTCCATCAATGCTAACAGAAAATCTCCCAATTACTTCTGTGAAGTCAAAACTCCACAAGCCTGTAAATCACAGTCGATTACTTTGTCTCAGGGATTATTGTTTGTTCTGTTGCTTTCTGTTGTATTTAATGAGACAGAAAAATTGAAAGAAACACCAGAAATCACCATATCCAGATTTTCCAATGCACAGAGATGTGGAAAGTATCAATCAGAATAAACCAGGATCGTGGCTGCAGTAATAAGTAAATAATTAAGTTCTTATTTCTAGTTTATACCAAAACAGATTCATTTTTCCTGTCCATAACAGCATAGTCTGAAGAAACAGGAACAATTAATTTCACTACTAACTTCATATAAGTAATTAAAAGGGTAAAATCCTGATTATGGTGCAGTCAGTCATGAAAAACCTAAATTTAAACCAGTCTGTTTGCAACCTTGGAGGTCTATTATTATAATCCATTTCCTACTTGTGAGCTTCAGGCTGTGTTTTCTGCTGCATCTAACATAAACAGTGATGTCATCTTGGTGTAATCTGTGGGCTCTGAACAGACCAAATGAACTGAAAGAGCCTTCCAGAAAAGCTGGGTTACAGTTCAGGATGGGTGAACCCTTGGGTGAGCAGTGTACCAGGCAGTTCATCTGCTGACAGTGAAACTTCAGATAGCTTGAAGTGGATATGCCCAGATCAGAGCAAAAGGTCACGGGCTTTCTGAGCTTCTGCCTTGGACATTGGAGTTTAATTTCTTCTGAATCAGGAGTCCTGTTCAAATGCTAGTGGATGAATGTCAATTGAAACATAAAACTGAGATCAAAAGCCATGCTGAGCTGCATGTTGCTGCTGCTTAAGATCCATCTGAAGGCTTGTATTTCTATTGCTAAACATGCATTGTATCTAAATTCTTATAGCACTGAGGAGCCCAAGCCTTAGATCATAACAAAACATCACTGGGATCTGTAATCACACTCATGCCAGATGCAGAGAGCAATTCACCTGTCCTTCCAGAACATACCCACAGAACCAGGCCTTCTCCCCCACACGGCTATAGCAGGAAAAGCCCCCAGGAACTCAGCAGTGATTTCTGTGCTCCTCATATTGGCCTACATTGCAAACCCTCCTCTTTCTGAGACAACTTGCACCCCTCTCTGAAGAATAATAGCAACATGGATGTAGGGTACAGAGGCAAGCCTATCTCTTTGATGATATCATTCAGTCCTTTCCACTTAGACATATGGCATCAAGGTTTCCCACTTCCTTATTTCCCCTTCCCTGCTTTATTCCCAGCTCACACAGTTTGCCTTCTCACTGGGCAGTGAATGGTGTTCTAGTGCACTTAATGCAGAAAAGCCTTAACAGAAAACACTGACATCTGCTGTTTGGAGCACCTGCAGTAATCCTTTTCAAGCCAAGAGGGGTAAGAAAGCTCCTCTTCCTCATTCCAAGACACTGCCTTATTCTATATATCTATATATCTATATATCTATATATCTATATATCTATATATCTATATATCTATATATCTATATATCTATATCTCCTTAAAGATTTTCTCCTGAGATCACTGCAGACAGAATAGTCACATACAAACAGCAAGCTTGTCTTTTTTTAGCTAATTCTGGTGATCCCTGTGTAAGTAGCTGATGATCAGTTCAGAAGTTGCTGATGTTCAAGTCATCATGGTTTGCTGTTGGATACGTATATCACTTCTTTGATATAAACCTATGGGGATTTCTTAGTCATTTAGTTTAACAATCTGGACCACTTTAGCACTTGGGTTACAGCTTGCAAATTTATCACCGTCTCTTCTGAGGTACAGTCATCAGAGTTAGTCACACTATTGAGCCAGGGCTGCACCAGGGGCAAATACTACTCAATACAGGAGTACTGTCCTGTAATCCTTTTCAAGGCCCTATGTTGTATGTACAGCTCCAGAAATGACAAGCCTCCTGTACTGCGACACTGCCTGCAGGTGGTTCGTGTAACTTCACTTCTACAAATAAATATAAGTTCTCAAGAATATATATATTACATACATCCTCCACCTGCAGCTTCTAGGAATGAAATGCTGCATTAGGTCTATCACAGTGCATACTCTGTGGAGAGTTTCATGTTTCCCTGTGATTTAAATGGCTCTGGCCATAGTTTGCTCCCCTGTTAATTTCCAGTCATCTGCCCATTTGTTGATTAATAATATAAATCATTTTAGATGCTCTTCTTCCTATATTTCAGATTAACTTTGAAGGTCAGCTGACAGCTCTTCATGGTTTTGTCAGATGCAGCTCTGATTTTATATAGACTTGACTTGAGTTTTTATCAGCGAGTCTTAAAGCAGCTCACAGGTATTTACATCAATAGTGCCCAGGTCAACTGGCCTGCAGCATTGCAGAGCCTGGCAGTTACCTAAGAAAGTGATGTGAAACTGTCATTTACCTGAACTGCTCCCTACTCTTGTTGAGCTTCCTCATGACTGTACGTCAACCTCGTCTCCAGGAATGGAGCAAAACAAGCAGGTAGCTGCTGTGAGGCTTTCCTTGTATTTCTGTGGCTGTTTAACACATTTGTTTATTAGATACTGAAGTGCTACCCCTTAAATCAAGCAGTCCTTCTACAGATGCTTCATCTCCAATGTCTTTGCCTCTTCAGATGAGGTTCATTGACCCAGTAGTGTCTGAAGAGTCCTCCCTAGCTCCCAGCACTTTGAGGCCTACATGAGGGAAATGTCAAGGCACTTTTTATTTTGGAAACTTGCATTCCTTTCTCATGGCTGCTGTAAATGTTCTCTCCTTATCTTGCAAGCCCATCAGAGGAAGAATAATTATAGTCTTTCTAGCCCCTGGAATTTGAAGTAGGGCGTCTGGAAATGAGCTGAGAGACTGAAAGCAGAGTATTGGGCAGGCAACGTTTTGCATAGCAAAAACATGCATGAAATGGTGGCCTCATGTATCAGCTAATAGTGTCCTCTGTGCTTGCTTTAAAAGTAAGTATGATTCTATTTATTTTTCCAACAAACACCTGTTCAAAGAAACAGATACAGGTAAAGTTCACAGCCGTACACTGTCCTGGTTATTTATCTCAGCCCTTAGCACATCACAAAGCTCAGGCAAGCCCAGGACAACCATATGTTGTTGGAAAGGTCATTTCCAGAAAGGGTCTAGTTTGCTTTCCTCTGGAAAGCTGCAAAGCATCCTTTGGTATAAGGAAGGACTGCTGCTTTTTAGAAAACTTATATTTAATCTGCTCTACCAAATGTGGTCATTGCAGTCGGTAACATTTTCAATGAGGAGTGAATGTTGCTTGGTTAGTGACTTACAGTCACAGTGCTCTTTGATTACGTGCCTGCCTCTCAAAGCTCTGATTTCAGATGAGGTGGCATTACACAGAGTCTGCATAGACAGATGTTCTTTTCCCTGGATGAATAGTGACCAAGTCATCATTATAACATTGAACTTCAAGCAGCATCTAGCATCATCCTTTCTCTACTGCTTTGCTCCTAATTGGGCATTTCTTCAACAGGCCAAATCTAACATGTCACCAAGCAATTTTGCATTTAACTCTTCTATCTTAAGCCACTCCTTTCCTAAAAGGTAATTACTAGCTATGGCCCTCTTAAAGGCCTTTGTATTCAGAGTGTTGCGTGATAAAGATGTATCAGAAAGAGGGATATTTACTGAGAGCAAGTTAAAACATGAGATCCCTCTCAGGACAATTGCAACCCTCACACCGACAATGTGCTTGCCACAGATGTGCATCACATTGCAAACACATCAGTCACTGTATATAAAGTCATTATTAAAATTTGTCTAGAACTTGGACTTTTAACAGTGGAGCAGATTTGGGAGGTATTAGGAGTCATTTTATCAGTGGACATTTATAGTGGAGACATATTTAAATCTCTCTCCTGTGCTAGCAACAGTTGATTTACATCCCTGATCCCACCCCTTTATGCTGACATCTAGGTCTCTCTCCTTTCTGCTTATCTGTGTCCAGTGCCAATGGAATGGCTCAAGGTGAGTATTTCCAAACCTTTTCTCTCATTCTCTTCTTGCACACCACTAACAATCCCCTCAACCTCTGTGTTTCTGCAACCATGATGCCATCCATACCTTAGAAATGCATCCATCCTCACCTGTAGTACCTGCTAGAATTTGTCCATCAGAGCATGTGCCCATTTAGACACCAACACACTTTGTTGGCTTCATTTGTGTTCTCAACCTATCCTCACCTGAAAAAGATGACAGGACCAGTAGGACTCTGTGGAGTTAGAGTGGATTGTTCTTGCTTCTAGAAGCACCTAAATATGTTTGAGGACAGAAGCTTCCAGAACACAGCAGAGGTTGAGCAGTCAAAGAGAAAGAGCCAGATCAAGAAGCCAGGAGCTTGCAGTGCAGGAGCAGCCAAGAGGAGCAGTCAGCTCTTGTAATTACAGGGCTGATTTCCAGACACCAGAGGGACTCCACAGAATCTGCTGTCATTAAACTAAATCCAAAGTTGAGCCTCTCTTCAAGGCTACACTAGCAAAGGGGAAACCTCTCTTGAAGCACTTCTATTTCTACTCTCTCTAAACAGATCACATCAACACCAATCCTCCAACCATGTTGTCTCCAGACATCTGGTTTTCAAAATGTAAATGAATTCTTGATCTCTTCCGGGTTGTCAGTATAACAGCAAGGCCTAAGCAAAATCAGCTTTGAAAACATGTAAGCAGCAACAGCAAAAACTAGAAAACAAATGTACCTACAAAAGCTCCATTTGTGTGAGATGCTTTGTATGGAGAAATTTTTGGCATGGATAAAACAAAAATACTCCATTTCACAATGTGAGAAAACTTGAGGGCAAAACCTCTTCTTCCCTATGGACACAAGAGGACAGCAATACTGTCCCCTGTCCAGGCAAAAAAGACAGCATAGTTGGTGCAGATGGGCAAGTAAAACTAAGACTTACAATTGTGTAAGGAGAAAAAAATGCCAATGGCACAGTTGCAGCTGCTGGAGAAAGAAATGGTATCTGAAGAGCTAGGCAGGAGTACAGAATGCACAGACAGAAGGTTTCAGTAGCTAACTAGTATTCCTTATGCACTACTCCCTTATTCAATTTTTTCCTGTGATATTGAACCAGGAGTGCTTGATTATCTTAAAAATCCCCCCCAAATAAACAGCCCTCAAAACTGTCACTTTAGAACTAAGGCTCTAAATTAATCTAGCAGAAACATGAATACATGAGACATATTGGCTGACCTTGGTGTAAATTGGCTGTAAAAAGCCTGGAAAGACTGTCAAACCTGTGAAGATGAGCATGCATCTTCGGCAGTGGAGGACTGAAGGGCCCATGGTTTTGACGCACCCTCACAGGTCCTAGCAATCAAATATCTGTGTGGATTTCTTTACAAGGGACTTTACACAGGTTGAATAGATTTCTGTGGTAATATAGCACCATGGCAATGTATTTCTGACTCGGGCAAAGACAGCAACTGAAGAAATTTCACTGATGGCTTCCTGGAGCAGAAAGGGGTCTTTACATCCCTGCTTGCCTCTCATCTCCTCTTTAACGTCTTATAATGGAAAGAACCACTAAAAGACCACAGGGTTCTGACTGATTTTCCTCACATTCAGTATATTCACTCACAGGCAAAAGCATCTCTGCTGGAAAAAACCACTACTGGATGGAATAAATATAAACAAGAATGCTTGCAAATGCTGCAGGAATCAACTGTAGATACTGGTAAGGAAACAAACAGCACAAAAAGGCACCATGTTCAGTAGCATGAATATGCAAATATTCTTTTACCTGCTTTGCAGAAGTGTGTGTCTGTGAGTTCTAAATGTAGAATAATCAGCTGTAATGACACATGCAAACATGCAACCATGAATTTAATGGCTCTCTTTGTCCTGCAAAATGGTAGGTTCTTATATGTAAAACCAGATCATATACAGAAATGAACCATTGAACTGCTGGTGCTGAGCTTCCACTGTGGTGAGGCACTGAGTGCCTGGTCAGGAGGTAGCTGCCAGTCTTTATCAGTAAGAACCATCCACTTTGGATTAAGGAGTCCACTTTTCACTTCCCTTTGCAGCCTGAAGGAAGTCAAACCCATGTTCCTGGAAATCATGCAAACCACAGGAGAGCAGACGATCCAGGGAAGAGGAAACATCATCCATTTCTATACTTTAGAAAGTGAGCCATGGCAGACAAGAACCAAAAACACATGGGGCAAGACAGAGTCTGCTTTCTGCCCAGTCAAGGCAGCTGTGGAGCTGGTCTCTTCTCATGGGACCACTGATGCGTTTTGTAATACAGTCATTAGATTAATCAGCTGAGACACAGAGACCAGGTTGCCCCATGTTCACCTGGCACTTGTATCCCTTAGCTTAAAGCCCATTATTTTTTGTCCTGCCCCCGTGGCTTTTGGATTCTTGGCTGAAGAGGGCAATGTCTTCTCCTGAAAAGTGGCAGAGAGAAGAGCTGAGTCCACACCTTTTGGCCAAGTGCTCTGAGTTTTCTGCTGTTTGACAAAAAAGGGATCTTCTGATCTGTGACTATTTCATTCTTAAGAGTATAAACCCTTCTCACTGTCTTCAAGAAAGGATGGCTCAGTTTGAGTAGCTGGAGAAGTTCAAGTAGGTGGGAACGAGTGACTGCAGTCACCAAGGAAAGGTTAAAACTGGCCTGTATGTACCTAACAACTATGGGCAGGTTTCTGCTCCTGTGTGCAAGTGATGCACTCATGGTCATGTTGCTTGGTAGCTGTCTCACCCCATCAACTGCACAGGGAGACTCCAGGATGATTTGTGAGCTCTGACAGGGTCTAGTGTGAGGCAGGGGGGCTGGCAGGGGGAAGATCTCTGACCATGATTCTCTGATTCTATGACTCACTTTGCTAATGGCAGTTGCACCAGTGTGCAACTTTGTTGGCCAGAACATGTGGTCTAAGATCAATGTGTGTGTTTTTCATCACTCAAAATGCATTTAAAAGTTGGAAATCAATCCAAACCTTTGGCCTAGGAATTTAAAACTGCAGAAGAAAAATAAAAAACAGAAGCAAAAAAAAAAGGAGAGAGGTTTTCAAGCATAATTTCAAGCAGAAATGATGTATGAGCCTGTGTTTCAAAGTTCCTTAAGCTTTCCCAAAAGTACTGAATAACTTTCCAAGGTTTTTGAAAAGCAAAATGAAAGGCACACCCTGTGAGCTAAAGAAACTCTTCCCAGTGACCCCATTCAGGAAGAGGCGTTCTCTTCTTTCAACTGAATTAGGAGTCGCTGAAAATGAAACACTGGAACAGTGTGAAAGGAAGTACTTCTAGGGTAAGAAAGTTTCTTTCACTGCTGAGGCGCTGGCCCAGGGTGATGGCCCAGAGAAGCTGTGGCTGCCCCATCCCTGGCAGTGCTCAAGGCCAGGTTGGACACAGGGGCTTGGAGCAAGCTGCTCCAGTGGAAGGGGTCCCTGCCCGTGGCAGGGGTTGGACCTGGAGGAGCTTTCAGGTCCCTTGAACCCAAACCAATCTGGGATTTTATGATTCTAGGATGCTGGCAGTAGCCTAAGCTGAGAACCAGTATCACAGGCTCATGAAAGGTGAAATATCTCCCATTTATCAGCAAAAAGTCTGTGGCATGTACAAAAAAAAGCACAGCTGAATGTTGCTGTTATATTTGGACAAGAGGCCTCAGAATGACTTCGGGCAGTACCCTTATCTCATAATGAAGCGTGTAAAAGATGCTGCTGTTGTGTAGATCCGGGGAAGAAGGGCAGCAGCCATTCTGAGCATTGCACAGTGAACGCACAAAGTGTATCTGCTCTACCTTGTAAATACCCTGGAGGAGCTTGCAGGCTACCTAGAACACTACACAATGGTTTTCATCATGGTCCGTTGTCTGAACAACTTCATATAAACCCTCTATTTGCTTCTCTCCCCAGGAATACATTGTAATGGGACATTTGATCAGTTTGTCTGTTGGCCTCACTCACCCCCAGGAAACGTCTCTGTTCCTTGTCCTTCATATTTGCCATGGCTGGAAAACGGTAACGTGAAAGGGGTAACTTCTCTTGGAGTTTATGCCAGGAATCCAGCTGAAGGACAGATGGTGCTTGTGTCTCTTATCCCAGTGCCCTCTGAAGTGTCCAAGGCCTTTCTTGTCTCACAACTTTTCCACCTCTTTTCTGAATTGAGGCCCAAAATTGTTGTTGGTGTTTGATTATGTACTCTTGTTCCTCCATCTCTGTTCGTTACAGCCTCACGATGGCTGCTCTAAAGCAACATTTCCAAGATCATGGAACAGTACTGCCAGGCCTTTACTGGCAGTAACAGCCTGGGGGGTTCAGCTTTTTACATAGAGCTTCTGGGGTCCCCACTGACCCCAAATGTAAACTCGCTCCCAGAAAACTGGAATACCCACACAAAGCAACAGCCCAAGCAGCCAGCCCTCCGGTAGGACACACCAGGAAGTGGTGTGCTGATAAAACAAGCTTTCCAAGCAGCCTTTTCCTGGGGGAAGCAGAGCAGGAAAGCTCTCAGGAAGAGAAAACAAGCAACATCTGCAGGAGCAAAACTAAAATCAAACAACATTCCCTTTGTTATAAAGGAATGAAAGAACATTGCTTACCTCCGCAGCCAAGCATTGCTGAATCCTGCTACAGCCTTTCTGGGCTTTTCTTTAACTGCATTTCTGATATCGCTTGGAAGGACAACTTGTGTCTGTGTCCTTCAGTGTATGGGAGACTACTACAGACTGCTTATCCTAGCTTTATCCAGCCCAGTCCAAGCATGACTGGTTCTGTAGTGCCATAATTTGTCCTCAGTTTTGCTGAGAAACAGAAAGAGACCCAGCTTCTACCTAACCTCCCAAGCAACTGCTTCTGCCAAACAGAACAAATTCAGCTCTTCATAATAAAATGAAAGCAACTTCCTTCCCTCCATGTAACAGAGATTCTTTGCTTCTCTTTTCTGGCTACATTTCTACAAAAGGAGCATGTAAGACATTGCACCAAGTTACAAAGCTTATAATTATGTTCACAATGGGGACCACAACTGGGCTGCTGTGTTACCACATCATCTAGCATTATCATCCATGCTATAGCACCTTAGGAGAAGAGGCATTAGAGACAGCCCAGCTGTCTGTCCTAGAGGTCTTGAGGAACTGTGGTCCCCATTTCTATTGCTAGTCCCATTTCTAGTCTCCACACAGAACTCCTGCTCCATCACAGCAAACTATACATCCAAAGCAGTTCCCTCAGGTCCAGGCACCCTGAGCCAAATAAAACAGGTCAGCTGCTACTGCAAACTTGATGGAAAAGGTGAAACGAAAGAGCTCAGCTCTGATGAGAAATGAAAGGCAGATGTTAAGGGAACATCAAACCAGGTTCCCCACCCCATTCTTCTGATGGTAGGGGCAACTTCTTAATTAGTGTAAATGAGTGCAATGCAGTGAAACCCAAGAAAGCTTCCCAGCACCTGCTGCTCAGGCCACAAAGCGCATCAACAAAACACCAGGCACAGGTGTCATAGAGAAAGAAAAATCATTCCCTACCCAAACCATAGTTTTCTCCCTACAATTTGGACTGCACAGCTCAGGCAATGTGCTACCTACACCTGGTGGAACTTAGGAGCTTAATGTGGGAATCTGGTGAGATACAGGTTTTTCTTCTGGATGCAGTGACTATGGGGTTTTTGTAAACAGCAGGTACATTGTGGGAACTTGCTTCTGCTAGATGATGCTCCTACTTTGTCCTATGTAAACATGGAAAAACGTATTGCAAAGACAAAAGAAAAGTGGGTTTTATTCCTTGGTTTTTTTTAGAGTAGGGTGGTGTTTATTGCTGTAGTGTAAGAGAGAAACCTTTCAAAAGTGTATGAAAGTAAAATCTCTATTTCGGCCTTTCTGGCTAAACTTCTGTTTACTTTCAGGAAGCGTAGGGAATGCATACAGAGTCTGCTTGGATGGAGGCACTTGGCAAACAAAGGAAAACTCCACAGACATTTGGCGTGATAGTTCAGAATGTTCTGAGAAAAATCATTTCCAAACCAATGTAAGTATGTTTGATTTGATGGTTTAATACTGCAACCTTCTCAATCCCTTCTTGATTAACTGATAAAACGTTTCCATTGAATACCTACGAGAGATGCTCAGATTGCATTTAGATAACAGGTTTCCATTTGGTTATTTCATTTAGAAGAAGCAGAGGAGGAAAGATTAAGGAGAGGGATTTCTGCTTTAGATTCCACAGTTAATTTTATCTTGAGAGACCAGTACCCAAATGTGCTGAGTTTCTCCTAATAAAACTAGGAAAGGTGCTACTTGACAAGCAGATAAATTCAAAACATCACAGCATCAGCCGCACATTGCTGTGGTTTGCTAAGGCCAGACAACTGCATTCCCTGCAACTTCCAAAGTACTCCATTGGGTGAACACTATTGCCATGTATCGCTTCATTAAGTAACATTATTTTATTAAGTACTTTGCTAAATGCTATTAGCTCAGGGCCTTCATGTACTACTAAGGTTTTACTAAACTCTTTATATAGTGAGTACATGAACTTCTAGGCTTGCAGTTTATTTATACAAGTCCAATAAATATTCCCAAGTACTGAGAGTTTTCCATGGTTTGTTGACCATTCTGGATCTTGAATTTGTGGGTAGGAGACACATTAATTCATCTTGTGTGGCAGCAGACAATTAAACTGAAAGTTTTAAGCAGCTCTCCTGCCAACACTACATGTGGTCTTGTGCCTGCTCGTTATATTTAGGGGAAAGACCCAGGATCTTAGCAATAACTTGGAGCTGGTATCTGCACACATGGGAGGAATCGCCTTGACTTCATTTGCTTTGGTGTTGCAGAATTGTCACAGCCAAGATGATAACTCATGTTTTTTATTGGGCTGATGCCTGTTTGAGTGATTTTATGGAGCAGTGACTAATGACTGTGCTATGGGAATCTCCTGCACCCACACTGCTCTCCCTGGGTGCTTTCACTCTCTCTGAGAGTTTCTATCAGTAGGCACAGCTCACCCTTGCTATGCAGGTAGTAGCATCAGGTAGTACTTGATTAGAGTACTCTTAGTACAGGTAGTACTTGATTAGAGTATTCATAGTACAGGTAGTACTTGATTAGAGTACTCGTAGTACAGGTAGTACTTGATTACAGTACTCATAGTACAGGTAGTACTTGATTACAGATAGCTACTGGCAGGAAGACAGAGCTAAAATCCCTGCACCAAGCAGTGAGACAATTCACACGGAGAACAGCAAAATCACTGAGGAAAAGACCAGGGTTCCAAGAAAATCTTTGCAGGCCAGATATGGATAAAGAAAGTCACATATCCTGTATCTCTACGTCCCCTCTGCAGAGAAGCTTTTCTTGACCTAGAAAATCAATATGAAGAGATAAGAGGTAGACATGAGCAGCTAAATGGAAAAACCTAACAAGAAGAAATGTTAAAGCCAAGTGGAAAGTAGGTGCCCCCCTTCCTCCTTGGAGTTCTTAATTTGTCATTCAAAGCCATTCTGGACAAGTATTAATTTAACAGTGAAGTTTTACTTTTTCTCTGAACTCATGACAAAAGCCAGGCTATTTCAATGACTCCAGACAGAGCTGCCTCTCAAAATCGTACAACTGCTCTGTATGTGTGCCCCTAGGTTACACACTTGCATGTAAAAGTTGAAGTGAGTTGACCTATGCAATTATTGAACCATCAGGATCCATTTAGTGCATGCAGTCGTGGCAATGATTAGCTGTCATCAGAGGACGAGTGGTGTTTGCGCAGGAGCAATCTGGAAGTGAGACCATGAGTGCCTTAGCATTTAAAAGGAAACGAAGGCTGCCTTGCAAGTGCCTCTGTCCTGCAGTGATTTCACAAGGCAGTGCAGGCAGCAGAAACCTGCCCTGGCTACCTTGCAACACAAAGAAGTTGGACTCAATTTGCTGAGTTGCGTTCATGCTCTGCCCACCTGACTGCATAACACATTTTTCTCCTTTGCCCCTAGGAAGAAGAGCATAAATTACTTACCACATTACAGCTGTTGTACACTATAGGATATTATTTTTCCCTCATCTCACTTGTATTGGCTCTCCTTATACTGTCTTTACTCAGGTTAGTACAAATTTACCTGCATTTTAAAAGTACAGACCCCAGTATGCCCATTCCTTTTTTTACGTAATTGAATTTATTGCATAACTGCCTATGGAAATAACCTGTATTTTCCTAATAAGCATCATAAAAGCAGTTCTTAAGCAAAATCCATTGATGGCGACAATATGAATACAACTGTACTTTATTTCTGCAACTTAAATATCTGCAACCTAAATAATTTCAGAGATTCGTACTTCATCTTTTCTCCCACAGAAAACTCCACTGCACAAGAAACTACATCCATATGAATCTATTTGCATCTTTTATCTTACGTGCCATGGCAGTTCTTATAAAAGACACTGTATACTACAATATTTACTCCAAAAGACCAAATGATGAAACTGGATGGATATTATACCTCAGTCCAGAGGTAATTTGGTAGTTCGGTGCTAATAGTAAATGTGCTCTGCTGGTGGCCATAACAATTAGTTTTGGACTAACTTTCTCTATGAGAGCAAGCTTTGAATGGTGAATTTTCCCTGATGGAGCTTTGGGTAATGAAGAAAAAAATCGTATTTGATAAATTGTAATGGATTAATTTTATATGAATCCTTGCATAGGAATAACAAGTTAAAAGTTATTAATTTGTTATTAATATTAATAGTTAAAAGCACACAATTAACCAAAACTACTTACACCGGTAGTTTGTAGGAAGAAATCTATACATTTATTTGGCACATATACACCACTGTATTTATTCACTTTTGGTATGCATAGCGCAAAGCAATGCACACAAATCTTGCTTTTAAGACAGTGTTATCAAACAATGTATTTGCTGTGGAAGAACACTGGGAGACAAAAATAGTTTAAAGGCTTTTCTGGACTAGGAAAACATTCTAATTCCTTATGATTATTTACAGAATGGAATAACAGCATCTCTCATTTGCATTATGATTTATCCTAAAGAAGGATAAGTCATAATTGTGTGATATTGTATTAATATGGTTTGCTCATGTGAAGACAAAATTACCTGCAAGATGTTAATGGGGGCTATTAATTTAATAGCTCATTAGTATAAATTCTGATGGAATATATCAAAGAACACATCCCCCAGCCTACCTGGCCACTCTCTCCTGCTTGTCACCTCTACTCAAACTCTCTGATAGTGTAGAAAGAAGCCTTTAACCTGTTGCACTCCAGCGTCCCCCAAGCAGCAAGGATAGCCTTGAGAAACGCGACCAAACCACAGCTGTAGCACAACCACTGGTAGATTTAAAGTGGTTGCTAAAGTCACAAAAGAAACGCAAGGAGTCCTCAGAGTTTTGTATATTAACAGTGATTCCTGGTCTCTCATTTCCACAGATCGTAATCATTTGCAGGACTGCCCAGTTTTTCATGCATTACTTTGTTGGGGCAAATTATTTTTGGCTGTTAGTGGAAGGAATTTATCTGCATACGTTATTGATAACTGTAGTACTCTCTGAAAGGCGACTGCTACAGACCTATATCGTGATAGGGTGGGGTAAGTACATGGCAATTTCCAAGCTCTTTTTTCTGTGGTACTGTTTTGAGTCAGTGGCAGATAGTTTGTACTGAAGAAAGAAAAGAACTTAATGTCTCTGTTCCCTCTTGCATTCCTCTTTAAAGATCCCTTCTGCTATATTAATATGCCTGTACTAGCATACAAGCTGCTGACACACCAAGACCACTGTCTTTCACCCTGGTTAGTGTTATCTTATTGATTCCTCTTCTCACCTCTCTATATCCAGTTGTTCCTTAGGTCACCAGCTTGTTGGAATAGAGACCAATCGTTTGATTAAACAGGAGAGGTTTAGATTGGATCTAAGGAAGAAATTTTCTGCTGTTAGGGTGCTGAGGCACTGGAATGGGTTGCCCAGGGAGGTTGTGAGTGCTCCATCCCTGGCAGTGCTCAAGGCCAGGATGGATGAAGCCTTGGGTGCCATGGTTTAGTGTGGGGTGTCCCTGGTTATGGCAGGGGGGTTGGAACTGGATGATCTTAAGGTCCCTTCCAACCCTGACTATTCTATGATTCTATGATTCCTTGTTCAAGCTGCAGCAAGACAAGTCTGTTAAGAAACTTGCTCACTACTACAAAAGTATAAATAATGATCATTTTCCTGCTGGTCCCCTTCCAGGCAAGCACCTGCCTTTCATAGCTTTCATGCCTTGTGCTTGTGCTTGAAGCTTATGCCTGTGTATTTATAGATTGGAATAGTGCAGTAATCCTTTATTTCTTGGGTGGGGGTGTGTGTGCAGTCTTATGATCTCCTGGGAGGGGGAGAGGGGGGCAGCAACAGGGGCCATGAATTATCTTTTTGGGGTCCAGGAAAGGTAAGCCAGGAGAGCAAGTCTGTGTTAGTTCTTTTCATTAACTAGAGAGACTTTCGTGCCTCCACTGAAAACTCTTGAAGGTTCAACAAATAAAAACGTTAACACTTGATGCCTTGGGTGAGGCCTTGAGTGCAAATTGATTTGCATTCTCAGGGTCAGGAATTTAGATTTGAACAGGCCAGCAGTATATGTGTATATGTAGAGATCTATATATTCTATATATACATATATTTCAGCCTGAAAATGCAGGATTATAAATACACTGAAATCTCATTTTTTTTTAATTTGATCTACAAATGGGGAAAGCCACAACCAGACTGATTTTTATATGGTTTATATGGTTTATATAGAAGGCTGAAAGCATGTGTCTTTGAACACTGTAACATACCTGTGCTTTGTATGAACCATCCTGAAAGCTTGGCTGTAACTGACTCCTTTCCTTTTCAGTTGTTCCTATCCTGTTTGTGGGCCCTTGGGGAATAAGCAGGTCAAAACTGGAGAACACAGGGTAGGTTACTAAATAAAATGTGCCTTAGAATATTGGCTTTCTCTTGGCTTTATTTTTCTGGAAGCCCCTGACAGTAACTGACACAAGTATGGACTGCTGGGTTATGTTCAGATTATACAGCACCTATTAATAGTGGTCACATTTTCTAGGTTAACTTTAGTATTTTATATAAAAATCCTTCTAGGAACTCTCAGATTTACTTATGCATAAATCAGGAAGCAGAATGAACACTCACTGTACCTGGAACAGAAGCTGCAGCATCCACTGTTCGTTCACTTACATGAAGGAAATTGTCAGCACAAATGTAACCTTCATGGAGAGCGTCCTGTTAGTAAGAAAAGGAGACCCGTGCTTTCCTTGGAGACCATCCACACTTTGAGATTAGTTAGTATTCAGTCTCCTTTGGAAATAAACAATTGTTATGGAGGATAATGTTAAAACGTGATATTTACTAAACCAGGTATGTGTTCAGTATGAATGAATAATAGGAAATGAATAATGAATAATAATGGAGTAACCTGCACTAGTAAGCATCATTTTTCCAGTTTTCCGGTCTTCAATGACACTGTTAATGGCATCACATAAACTCTGGGGTTTATGTATGGTTTCCTTTGTTCCCCTTTTGTTATTAACAGTTCTTAGTGAGTTGTGTTTTGAGGCATCAATACAGTTATTAATCACGATTACAGTCTCGTAGAATTAGATACTTTATAAACTATAAATGACAAGCCAAGATCCTACCGAGTTTCAGGTTAATTAGAAAGGAGGAACACGTGCATATGACAAACAGGTTAGAGGAGGAGAAAAGGAGACAGCTTCAAGGACACTATGCATGTTTTTGAGCAGGTCAAGAACCAGGACCTTAATTCATAGTGCACCTGTTTCCGATTTTAGGTAGCTGAATTTCAGCATCCTGAGGGTTTGCTGCTGCCATGAACAGTTCTGGTGTGGGTTCATAGACTGTCAGTTTGCCAGATAGTGCTGAAGCTTGCAGCCTGGGGAACCTTCTCTCAGCATTGGGGTGGGAAGATCTCCAGCATAAATCCAAGTGCAGTTGCTGGTGAAACTTCCCAGCTTGATGCCATTTCCCCTGGATGCCACCTGCAAAAGTTGAACTTTGTTAACTTCCTTTTCAAACACGTACTGAGGCTATCGAGCTTTCCATGGAAATTATGTGGTTATACTTTAAATTACTTTTCAGCTGCTGGGGAACAAATGAACACATGGGAATCTGGTGGATTATCAGAGGACCAATGCTGTTTTCCATTGCAGTAAGAATTATTTAATCTGTTTCTAATATCATGCTTAAGTGTGGCTGTCCTTTGTGACCCTTTCCCCAAGTATAATCCAATTCCTGGATTAGGAAAGATGAGGCAGAAAAAATGCAGTAAATGAATTACTGTGGGCGGATGGGCTTAGCTTCCTTTCTGTCTATCTGCAAACAAAAAAGATTTCAGTGTCAGCCTCTCAGGACACTGTTTATCTGTGCCGTTCCATCCATATCAAAGATGGAGCCTTTTGCTGCTTTTATTTTTTCCCTTCTCATATCTTTACCCTCATTTTTTCCAGTGAGAATGTCACTTAGGAGAGTCACATCCTGTGGTGAGCAGCTATAGAAAGCTCCAAATTCTCTATGGAGGATGATCTGATGATAAGAGGGATGCAGAGAGGTAGCAATAGGCTCCCAAAGGCTGAAGCTCATGGGGAGAAAACACTCACCTAATGAAAAGGAAGCATTTCAAGAGTGTGAGATAAGGTTTTTTTCTTAAACAAATGCAATAAAGAAAAAAGAAAAAAGAAGTCCATTTGAAACGTGGTGATACCAAAGAGATGGAAATAGCATCATCAAAGCAATGCGTGAGGACGTGATTATGAACGCAATCTTGATGGCTGGGACTACTGCTGCCAGTCCACAATACCTTCTATTCTCATGCAGTTGGTTGGTTTTGCCCCTTCATTTTCCATTGTAATTAGTGTCATTTGTGCCCCTGAATATTTTGGAACAAGAAAGATAGCATTTTCTACTACAGACCATTTTGAGGTGGACATAAAGTGGCAGAAAGGATCCATTTTTATTCAAATATCCCTCTAATTGAAGTTGGCAAAAAGAGAGGTCACCTTAGATTTATGTTAGTAGTAGATACACATGCACGTATGTTATTCCTTTAATATAATTTTAAATCCCTGCTCTTTTCTATTATATTTTGGGATCTGCCTTGGTACTGTTTCAAAGCCAGATAACCCCAGCAGTTGAATTTATTCTGAGCCTGTAGCCTCTGATCATCACCTGCCAGCAATGTGCATAGAGAAGCAGGCTCAGCTGCTTCTTGGGATGACAACTGCCTGTCTGTTGTGTACCGGCTGGGATAGAGTTAATTTTCTCCTCCCTGGAGAGGGAAGTGGTGATGGTGAACTAGTGGCTGGATACAACTTAGTTGCCAGCAAACTGAACTTCAAAACCAGTTGGACTTAGGACTGCTTCCTCATCTAACAGAGCTTGAGTAAGTGCTTCCTAAAGCAAGGATCAGAACACAGAAATCCCACTTCTACCTTCTCTTTTATTCTCTGTTATGCTGAGAACCGTGTTTCTTGCTGCAGAGCAACCCCATTGCAGTGGCTGAGAGCACAACCAGAGCTGGTTTGGGCATTCTCTTGAGAAGTATTGGCTGGAATTGACCCCTGGAAGTCTCCAACCCAGCTACTCACTCTGAGCAGGATCACTGCTAACAACAGCCACAGCTTTGTCTAGTCAGGTTCTGAGATGTCCCAGGGATGGAGATTCCAGCTCCTTCCTGGTCAGACTGTGCCAGTGCTATCCTGCCTTCATGGAGTAAAACCTGTTCCTGATTTCTGACCTGGAACTACCAAGCAGGATGTGACTTTTGGCCCTTGTTTTATTGTCTGTAACTTTTAGGAGTAAAGTAAAAAGCTGCCTCACATTACAATCACAACTGCATATTGGTTAGTCAGTGACAGGTTTTACACATGTTTAATATCAGTTTCCCATTCTTTGCTGTTAGGGTGGTGAGATGCTGGAATGGGTTGCCCAGGGAAGCTGTGAGTGCTCCATCCCTGGCAGTGTTCAAGGCCAGGTTGGATGAAGCCTTGGGTGGCATGGTTTAGTGTGAGGGGTTGGAACTGGATGATCTTAAGATCCTTTCCAACCCTGACTATTCTATGATTCTATTTATTTCACAGCTGTATGAGTAGTGTCGTAGCATTTATTGCTAAGTAACCAATATGTCTTTTCTTTAAAGGTAAACTTTGGCATCTTCTTAAAAATTCTCAGGATGCTGATTTCCAAGCTAAAAGCTCAGCAAATGAGCTTTCATGATTACAAATACAGGTATGTATTAAATAACAAACAAGCCCTAGCCCCCTTTTTAATCTCTCACACTATCAGGAGGTTGCTGTTTGCCCTGGCAGGTCAGACATTTGCTTACCACCGTGAGGTGCAGCAGAGATTCAGATTGTGATATAGGAAAGCCATCTGGAGAAACATTTTCTTATCCAAGAGGTAATGGCAGGTCTGTGACTGTGTCCTGGGTATTAAGGGTGTTTTCTCAAGGACTTTGCAATGCAGTAAAATCTCTGCTCTCAGGTATCCTCATTGTACACCCATGGCCTCTACTGCTGTGACACATTTCTTTCCTTGAGTGTGTGACTAAACATCCTCAAAGACAAAAAGGTGTACAAGATTAAGTGACATTAGCATTTCTCATCTACCTTTTTTGACAGACACTGACTTAAGAATGTTCCTGTCCTTGTTGTAAATCCAAATGAGACTATTATCCTTAGTCTGCACTCCTGTGAGCCCTAGCCAGAGTCTCAATGGTACATCGTGTCTTAGGCAAAGTCCTGGAGCTGGCCTTTGCATAAAGAGCAGCTTTTTGGCCTCCCCACCTTTTGGGACCAGCCAAGACAGGCTGCTCTGCAAGGAACTGAGGGTGCAGTGAAACCTGCACTTAAATAATGGAAACCTGAGGGTTTGTTAATTGCTTTCTACACCCCAGCTCTTTCCCATACTGAGTATCTCGAATCAAAGCATTGTGGACCTCTGTTTGCTACTACAGTTCTGACTTCCTATTTTATTGTCTAACGGGACTGGGCAGGGGGATAGAAATTCCACTTCTAACTTCCTATTAAATCCCTAACAAGAAGTGTATTTCCATTTCCCTTAAACACTGAAGGTGGAAAAGATCTTAGATATATTCTGCAGATTGCTGTGATGATAGTCCTAGACAGCAGCATTTAACATGTTCTGTGTTGCATTCTCTTTTCTACTGCTTACAGTTTTGTTGTATTTTCTAAGACTCAAGCTATTCCTCACAATGCAAGGCTCCTTTGGGAGTCACTTTTCAGCTCTCTTCTTCCATCCATGCAAACACGTTCTCAGACTTCTCTCGGGAGATGGTCTTCCATAAGAATTCATTGTGCTTTTTAAAAGGAGATGACTGCTGAAAGTACCACAGAAACCTCCTATGAGGCTGCACAGAGCTTCAGCAGTGGCAGGAAGGGCTCCGAACCCTGTTAACAGATTGCTCATGTATAGCTCTGTATACAAGTTTTGGTTACTGAGCAATGTAAGCGTGATGACTGTGGCTTTTCTGTTCAATTTAAAGTTTCTAACTTGTCACCTTAAGCCCAAAGCCAAGATTCATTCCTGTGCAGACTGCTCCAAAATGAATATCTGGGAATTTGTCCTCAAAAATCACAAAATTGCCAATGTCCAAGGCAGGATTCCTGGAATCATTTATTTGTAGCTGAATATTTGAGGTTTTTTTTTCTCTTTTGAACCAAAGATGTTGAAAACCCAGCTCTAATCAAGCATTTTCTTTTTAAGATTGGCAAGATCTACACTTGTGCTGATTCCACTATTGGGAATCCATGAATTTGTATTTACTTTCATCACTGATGAGCAGGTGGAAGGACTTTCAAGACATATAAGACTTTTCATTCAGCTGACAATGAGCTCATTTCATGTAAGTACCATTTTGCAAGTACTGGTTTTCGGGGTCAGAGATCCATGTATATATGTGGCCCACCTATAGATCACAGAATCACCAGGTTGATATCAGCAGATACACAGCATTCTTATTTAATGTTATATTCCAAGGTCTGGTGTTTTTATATACATTATTACAGTGACAAGATGAAAAGAAATTCCAAAACTGCACGTCCAAACTATGGTAGTGTTATCCTAAAGGTGGATTTGGTACCTGGTGAGCCATAAACCAACTGCCACACATTCAGCAGAGGTGCTGCTTTTGATTCAGGTGGGTGCTCGGTGGCTTCCCACAGACCAAGCATACGCAATGAAGGCTTCTTCGGTACGTTCATACACAAACGTTACAGGGTAGTACGCTCTCAGTTACAACGGTTGGCCAGGGATTTACATCTAATTGGATGCTACATTAGATGGTGCTAGAATATATGTTCCTCAGTTAGACATATCCTTACTTGGAGAGGCTGCAGCGACTCGATGTTATTTTAAGCCTCATTTTAAGTGAAAATGTAATTTACTGCCTCGTACAAGGAAAGCTGACACAGAAGTGAGCTTGCTCATCCCTGCCAGCAAACACAGGAAGCTGAAAGAGGCNAGGCTGCAGCGACTCGATGTTATTTTAAGCCTCATTTTAAGTGAAAATGTAATTTACTGCCTCGTACAAGGAAAGCTGACACAGAAGTGAGCTTGCTCATCCCTGCCAGCAAACACAGACTTCATTCTTTCTGGAGGAACCCGCACGTGCTCAGCTCCACGCCACGCTCTGGAAGCAAAACTTCTCTTCCAAATACCCAGAGATCAATTAGAGACATTTTCATGGACTTTCTACCCCCAAACGAGAACTATCTCCAGGGGCTGAAGCAGTTCTGGATAAACCCCTATTTTTTAAGCTATTGAAATGTATGTATTCATTAGAACATCTCTCCATGCTTTCAGTCTCTTATAACTCTATTCTAAAATTTATCCCTATAGTAAAATATCAGCTCTTATAAACTCTAATGACCACAGGATTTTGAGTTTGGTAGTGAGTTTCTTTTTCTGTTCTTGTTCTATTTCTGTGAAGTAACTCAGATGGAAAGGATCACTTAAAAGCCACATTGATAAATAACATGTCAACATTGCCTACATCTTGCTAACCATAACCCAGGTGAAACATGAAATACAGTAAAAATACATGAAAGAGACAATCCTGATTGCCATTTCTCCTGCTCCCATTTGCACGGGTGTGATAGACAACTGTTCTTTATCATACTTACTGCGTGAAGGGATTAATGGCTCCAAACCTTTTGGGATAACTACAAAATTAACAGTATGCTCCAAATGCTGTTGGTTAATGCTAGATATAATGAAATATATATGTGAGATTCTATTTAAGCAATTGAATGATGTCAGTTGTATCAGATGTGTTACACCTTTTACTTGGGATGTGAGCATTGCCTGGGGACAGATAGTCAACAGTACTTTTCATCAGAGCTCTACCCATAGATGTGTTTAGACATACCAAAGGAAGTGCATTTCCTGAAGCAATGGTAATAAATCTGCGTATCTATGTCAGGCTGTTGGGCAGAGATGCATGGAAACTGTTTTGATCTGAGATCAAATATAGACTGAGGAGGAAAATGGAAAGTAATTTTGGAATTAGCTTAAACCAAGTTTAATCTCTAGGATTTAATGTTTTTTAAAGGTGTTTATTTCAATGGATTTCAAAGGAAAAAACCACACCACAGAACAGTGCACCACAGCTAAGGCAGCCGAGCCTTAAACAAGCACTCATCACTTAATATGTTACTCAGTTTTAAAACCCACCCAAACGAGATCCCTCAGTAGTCTCATCTGTAAATTCAAACACGCATATGGTTTGTATGAGGCCCTAAGCTGCACTTTTGTGTTTAGCCATGTTTATAAATAGCAGAGGCCATGGTATAACAGCAGTGGTTTGAAAAAAAATATTATGTGGTGGCAAAATGAAGATAATATGGAAAATCAAACTTTATAACATCTGTTCTTCAGCATCTGCACCACATGTGCCCTACATTTGGTAAGGCACCGTATGAAAGCAAGTTAATGGGTACTTCAGTAGTAAGTAAATACAGGTGACTAGTTTCCTTTCTGAAAATGAAGAAGCACTGTTTATACTTACGCTTTAATGCTAATGTAATCTTTAAACTAAAGCTTTGGATGTTTCCAGGACACTCTAACTTTTTCCCCTTGCTGTCTTTCTCTTCCAGGGATTTTTTGTAGCAGTTTTATATTGCTTTGCTAATGGAGAGGTAAGAGACTGCAATGAGTTTTCAGTTGCTTAGTAAAGTGTATTAATAACACCAAGAAGGGTGAATCCACTGCTCAGCTCTGCTTATTAGAGAGCATGCGCGTATTCTTTTGAACTGGTGTAACTGCTTTGGACAAGGATAACAGCATGCACTCTGGCAGATTTGGGATTCAAATGCACTTCTACAGCTCCTCTCATTTTACAAGTGGCATTCGGGTTAGTGGGCTGCAGGGTGGTCACAAGACATCACAGTGGACAAGCTGTTCTCTTCTCCCCCCAGGTGAAAGCAGAGCTCCAGAAGCAGTGGTCCCGCTTCCTGCTGGCAGATCCCTTTGGATGTAGACTCTGCCTTCCTGGGGAGAACATCAAATACCTCAGGAAATGTTCACAGAAGCGAAAGAAACAGCACCTGAGTAACAAATACCACTTGTGCCCAGAGGCAAGCGAGCCCTGGGGCATGCAGCTCCAGCAGGGATTAGTGAAGCAGAGGACAGATCTCAGCCCAGAGCCAGGCTCTGCTCTCCCGTCTTGTCCTCGGGCAAGCATGTCAGACAGCAGTGAAGGAGAAGTCACCACTGGAGAGACAACTGAAGAAGTCTTTGAAGAAAGTGAGATTTAGAAAGCTGCCCACCAGAACAGCACCTTCCAATGGCCACAGCGTTTTGAAAGGTGTTCTCTCATCCCCAGACTGTGCACACCGTTGGGATGTGCAATGCAAGGAGGACGCAGTTAATACCACAACTGTCCCAGCTTCCTTAGTCTGAGAAGAATGTTGTTCTGGATGTTACTAAGCTACGTGGCTGGGGTAGAAGAGGTTGAATGGATCAAAAACCACTTTGAATCGACTGGTCTGGAAGGCCACTCACACTGAAAGACATGTACACTGTGGAGCAGGATGTACTATGGAATTGAGTAGACTCTGGACACACGCATTGTCCCCTGGTAGCTTGACTGACCTTTTACTCACATGATAGAGAAGTTGGTTTTATCTTTCCTATGTGTAAATGTCATACGTAACTATGTCATAAATAGATATATATGTGTGGAAGACTCTTCTCTCTGCAGCCTGAAATCCCCCATCTCAAAAAACCAGTTTCAGGTCAATCCAGACACTTGATGTTTAAGCAAAATGAAAGGATTTATATGTAGATATTAAAAAAAAAAGTTGGGAAGAGGCAACCTTTTTCTTACCTTTTTGGGCATCTTCACTTAAATTTTAGTGGGGGAAACATCCTTAGGAAATGAAAAGCCAAAATGTTTTCTTTCGGAAGTCCCCAGATGAAGCGTTTTGATACAGTTTTTGTTTGCTCATTTCTGTTTTCTCAATTTTATTTTGACACAAGCCACACATTTGGATGCAGCTTCAGGTTTGCCATATTGTGTGGCACAAGTGATAGAATGGAGCAGCAGTGATTCCTGCTTCCCCCTTCCTCCCAAGGGATCTGACATGGATAATGACATGGGATTTGACAGCACCAAAATAATATTGTGAAATCATTCTTCCAGTGTTTAAGAAACCAGGATGAAAACTCTCACATGCAGCTCACCCAGAATCCTACAATGTTCCACTGAGTTGGTTAATATTCCATGATCCAGTTTCCAAAATCTCAAAACCAAGCTAATAGGCATACGGAAAGTTAAAAAGGAAAAGGCAACAGACAGATGAGCAGGTACTAGAATCAGAGAATCAATGAGGTTGGAAAAGACCTTTAACTTCATAATGTCCAATCTTTAACCCAGGACTGCCAAGTCTACCATAACCTGTATCACCGAGGGTAGTAACATTAATGTTCAACATAAAGATCTCCCCCAGGCACACATATGTATCACTATCGAGCCTTACAGCTGGATACCTGCATTGCCCTTGCTCTTCACTTTCCCACCTAAAAGTCCATTTGAATCCAGCCTCTTCCGTGTTCGCGCTCGGCTGAGCAGGAACATAGCAGGACATGAACTTTTTGGCCTCTGCTCCCACAGCCAAAGAGCAAGGGGGAAACTTGGTGCTTGTAATTTTTAGCACACAGCAAGCTTTGAAAGGGCACAAGCTGAAAAGTGTTCTTTTACTTTTCCCTGCCAAACCCCACCATTTCTTTAGCAGCCTCTACATCCCAAATCAACAGTCATGGCCATTATACACAACCTGAAACAAACCCCAAATCCAAGTCATGAGAATACAGACCAAGAACAACCTTTGCCATAGTTTCTGTGGCTGATAGCAACCAAAAAAATCCGTTTAGCTCAACAGCACCGATAAAAATAGCACCTCAAAACCACAGCACCAAAACCGTTATTGATACATGCACACATAAATACTTTGGTAGCTTAAAATACTTAGAAAAAATCATTTCAAAGAATTCAAAAAACCAAAACCCAAAGCAGAGAAAACCACACACAGCCCCCAAACACCTCACCTTGCAGACAGCCTAAAGAGACTGCTGCTTAGGAAGCTGTGCCTTATATACCTCAGGCCTTACCCACAACCCCTCCTTCAATGCCCTGGCTCAGGGGTGGGCAAAGCACCAGCTGGGATAAAAGCACCCTGACAAGGTACAGCTGGGTCCTTTTTATCTGGGTGTGCTTGCTTGGCTTGCTTCTTCTGGCTTAGCTTTGCATTCAAAACTCACAGACAACACAGCTTTGCTTTTATACAGTTTGACTCAGCATTCTCTTTGGTTTCAGACCATAGAGGGTTTTTCTGTCTCAGAAGCCTGCTTTTTGGACTTTGTCCTTTACATGCTCACGTTGGTTGTTTAAAAGTGTGTCAGGCATTTCTTTCCACTCTTTACAAGCATAAAGCAGAATAGAGCTTTTCCTTCTGTCACGTCATCAGTAGTCTTTTGGGGTATTGCTTCAGGTTGCTTTTCCAGCTGTGAGGAGGTAAGGGGTTTGTGTGTGTGTGTGGTGGCTCAGTGTGAAGAGGAACATGACAGAGGGGTTCAGTAGTTGTGTTTGGTATTGCAGGTCTTGCCCTCTATCTTTGGGGTCGGATGAGCGCTTGAGGTAAGTGAGGGAAGTAAGGAGGAGGATTGTAGGGTCGGTCACTTTTGCAAGACCCATGGCTTTCGTTGCACTCCTAGGTTGTGGAGAGCAGGAGAGGATCGGCGCCAGACTCTGGAATATCTTTGGGACAGGCGAGCAGTGTTGAGCTTTGGAGGAGGCCAAGGGTTAGTAAGGAACTGGCTGGGCTCGATGGCTGGAGTGGTGGTGATGACGGCCAGCACAGCGTGTTCCCCTGTCTTTGTTTCTGGCAGATGATGAAGAGGAACCTGGTGAAGGCCGCAGCATCACTGGAGTCTGCTGCAGCAGCTGTGAGCAGCGAGGCTGCCTGAGGAGCCGTGGCACTCTGCACGCTAAGTAGAGGGAGTCCTTCTGGAGGTGGGGGAGAATGTCAGAAAGGCAGGAAGGGGTTGAAATGTAGTGTTCCTCTGCAGAATCTGAGCCAGGATGTCTGAGGACACACTTGGAGGTGCCTGGGAGGGGAATGGTCAGCAGCATTGAAGCTGGTGCCTCTGAGTTAAACATCAGGATGACAAGGTGCCATTTGTGGGGCTTAGCAGAGCATGACCACCGGGGACTTCGGATTCAAATGGACTCTTAGGTGGGAAAGTGAAGAGAGCAATGCAGCTTGCACCTTTTCAAAGCTTACCGTGTGCTGAAAATGCCCAGCATCAACTTTCCCCCCTCGCTCTTTGGCTGTGGGAGCAGAGGCCAAATATCAGTGCTCTACTGTGCTGCTCGGCAGAGAGCAACCACCGGAGAGTTTGGATTCAAACAGACTTTTAGGTGGGAAAGTGAAGAGTGAGACCTACAGGGTTGCACCATTTCAAAGCTTGCTGTGTGCTGAAAATGCCCAGCACCAACTTGCCTTCCTGGTTCTTTGGCTGTGGGAGCAGAAGCCAAATGTTCATGCTCTTTCAGTTTATAAAAATGAACTTTTATATATAAACAGACCCCAGAGGCCTGATAAAAACACTCATCACATAGCTTCCTTCAGAAATTGTATTTGTAAGTAGGTAAACCAGCAAGTTTCCTCATAAAAACACATTATTTATTGTATCACTGAAGTACAGAAGTTACTTAGCCAATCTGTACACAGATTAACTATCAGACAACACAAACTTTAATGTTAATCCAGGGTTTTATGTTTGTGTAGACCTAGTAGCAGGATTTTTCCTCTCTACCAATCAATTGCTCACCTTTACTCCCCAGATTTCCACTACCATCACCTTATAAGAAGGACTGGTGTGAGTTAAAGGGTTATTCCCTCTAGAAGACAGAGTCCATCCTCCCACAGTCCTGTTGAGTAGGATCTCTGCTGAGTCACTCCATTAACTAACAAAGGTGGAATATTCACGCTCAGGCAACCCACTCTAAAACCTGACTTCCACAGCTTTGAAGTTGTCTTTGCCAAGGGTTTTGCTTTCCATCAAAACTTGTGTGACAAAACAAAAATGGAATTTTAAGGCTACAACAGCTGGTGGAGCTCATCTGCGCCTTCCCAGTAGATGCAGTGTGACAACTGACCTGATCTGTATGAATAAGGTTTATGCAATCTTAAAAATTTATAGCATGTCTCACAGCAGGTTATTACGTTTTACTACACATAAAGCACAACCTTTCAGACACAAAAGGCTCCTTCTATGGCCAGAGATGTCAACTATATGCTAATTATTATGTGTACTTACATTCTTTGTTTAAATATATTACCTCTACATACCAGGCGGGGGCTGTGCTTCAAAGGATCAAATAATAAAGCACAAACATTCCAGCCTGGAGTACTCTTTGTCAGTTATGCCTTGGAATCAATAATACTGTAGTTTTTTAAAACATGGAATAAATACATTAGCTTGAGACCTGACAGTTCTGTCACGTTTCATGTGCTCACTTCCCAAGGCATCACATAGAAGTAAGGCAAAGAGCCACACATGTGGTACCTCATTGAATACTATGAAAAAGGCAAGTTTGGGAAGGCTGGGTGTCTGGGAGACATTCCAGCTCTAGTCTTCTGGTTTGTTCCAGGGCAAACACTTAATAACAACTTTAAGAAAATAGATAAACCAAGTATCCTAGGACAATTTAGGAGGAAATTCTTTACTCTGAGGGTGGAAAGGCGCTGGCACAGGTTGCCCAGAAAAGCTGTGGCTGCCCCATCCCTGGATGTGCTCCTCAAATACAGCAGATGACAAAGATGATGCTGTGCCTCTCGGTCTATTTGGACATCTTATAGACCTGTGCCTAGTACCAGAATTGGAGAATGGGAAGGCTTACCAGAAAGCATGTACCTTCTTCAGCACTCTTGATCTTTGTGACTGCTCAGTCTTCAGTGGATGATGATGACAAACTTGAGTGTGTGGGACAGCAGCAGAGTGAGCAATGCCAAGCCATGACATACCCTCCTCAGGAGGCTGTAGGCATAATCCCCTCACTCCAGGCTGATGTCAGCTTATTCACCTGCACAGTAGAGCAAAACACTTCCACTTGGCTACGTCTGTGTTTTGCAGCCTCTTGTCTCTTGGTCCACTCGTATATTCCTCTAGGATCAGCATCTGATGTTGCTGGCAGTCCCCATTGCAACAGTCAAAGTTTCTCTGCTGGCATTTCCACTACAGCCTGATGTCCTAAGCTGCATTTAGGGACTTGTGGTGTTCTCAGTTCACTGGCTGTCACTATCTTTGGGTCTCCCATAGCACTTCTCCCTTTCCTAGCTACCCCAGCAGTCCCATCTGCCCTTTGCTACATTGGCTTATTATATGGCTAGGGTACCAGGTTATTAGAGATGCCTCACCTTAAAAACTACATCCTAAAAACCTTGTGTAATTCTGTTTGCCCCACCTGGAGAGGACCATGAACAACAAATGATGGGGGCAAGAGGGAAGGAACACGATAGTGAGCTGTCAATTGTGGGTTGACTACAGAAGGCAAGTAGCCATCTCTTCCCATGCAAGAACTAAGACAACAAATTAACCTAGTGAGATGCAGATTAGTGGGAAGCAGAAGGAGCTGTTCCTTATCATACATCACTGTGCTGTTTCTNTGGAGAGGACAAAGGAGGGCTAGGTCTGCTGACCATGAACAACAAATGATGGGGGCAAGAGGGAAGGAACACGATAGTGAGCTGTCAATTGTGGGTTGACTACAGAAGGCAAGTAGCCATCTCTTCCCATGCAAGAACTAAGACAACAAATTAACCTAGTGAGATGCAGATTAGTGGGAAGCAGAAGGAGCTGTTCCTTATCATACATCACTGTGCTGTTTCTACATCATGTTATGGGAAGTATATGTGAGTTCCAAAATCAGCTCATAGGAGATTAAAAACATCTCTTGAGGGCTGTTTAAGTAGAACACTGTCCCTGCTGGGGAAGAGACAGGCTCTGAGCAGGGGTCATCAAGGGCTCAAGATGTTATACAGGGATGAATCACAATGTATTTCATTACAAAGCTTTTCTCCCACCCTCCCGTATGAAACTGGTGCTTACTGGTCACCGTCAGGCCAGGACACTGGACTATATAGACTTCTGTCCTAACTCAGATTTTTCCTTTTCACAGATTTGAGACTTAAGAAATTACTTTGATTCAGCAATAGAGAAGACTGAGGGAAAACATAAACCAGCAAAGGACAAAAGAGGCATTGACTGCACACATTTTCATGGTAATGAAATGAGCCAAGAGGAAAGATTTCTGAGCACTGGGAGCAGTGCTAAGAGGCTGTGCTGACCCGACTCCCATGTTTCCATGTTAACCAGAGCTCCATTTGGCAACCCCCTTTAAAACAGACTTGTTAGAAGGTGAAGGGGCAGTGAAAAGAGCTCCAGAAGCCTGGACCTGTAAGCAGAGAGAGGGTCACCATGCTGGAGAAGACATCTAAGCAACTGATAGAGTCCTAGTCTCTCTGAGCAAGCAAGCAGAGACAAATTATAGTCTTAAAGCATTTGCTAAGTCTACCAAAACCATCAAAGTTCTGTAAACAGAACATTAACTTCTGCTGTAGCTCCAGGAGACCAAGTGTGTGGTTTTCTACTTTATAAAGCAGGAAGTCAAAATAAAATTGGAGCTAAATGTTCTCATCCTCTACATTCAGGGCCTTGTGAAAAACCCAGTGCAAGCAGAGCATGCAGCACTAACCCGTGAGGCTGGACTGTTTGTCCCTGCAATAAATACTTCACTAGTGCATGTTTGTAATTTGTTCTTCATTTGTATAAGGACAGAGACAGTAATTTATTCAAGGAAGATTCTTTGAGTAAGAAATGTGACAGTGCTATTTCTGTGGTTTCAGTCCAGATCCTGACTGCCAAAACTTCACTTGTGTGTGAGGTTAGTTCAGTCATAGGTGTGCAAACAGCATTTCTTGGGCCATCAGTTCAGAAATTGCCATTGTATTTAATGAAACCGCATGAGAGAAAAAGCAGTTGGCACCTATGTAGCAAAGCAGAAAAAATGACAAGAGCTAAGTTAAACCAGTTACTTCAATTTTGCACATAGCTTTNTGTGCAAACAGCATTTCTTGGGCCATTTTACCTTGACCATCAGTTCAGAAATTGCCATTGTATTCAATGAAACCGCATGAGAGAAAAAGCAGTTGGCACCTATGTAGCAAAGCAGAAAAAATGACAAGAGCTAAGTTAAACCAGTTACTTCAATTTTGCACATAGCTTTGCTTTTAAGAACCTAATGGACCTATGCCACAATGACCTGTGGGGCTTAAACCCACTTTCAGCCCATTCAGCTTGTAGAATAAATTAAACTTCTTCATTTGACTCATACCAGTAGTTACGACTGCTCCTAGTAAATGGCCTGATGTGAATCCTTCCACAAGCACTGTAAATCATCATGGGCATCTCTGATGTTTTGGAACCTAGATGTGCATGGTGTGCACAGACCCCAGTTTTCACTTGTACTTAATTTCTGTAATCAATTAAAAGTTAGGATCATCCTATCATACTGTCCAGTTAACCATATAGAAAACTTGTGTTTATTTGGAGATTTCAGGATCATACTGCTGATCGGGAAGATCAGCAGAAGATGCAGACTGTATTGACATAGTTTTAATGAATGATAATTAATTACCCTAAAGCATTAGGTAAGAGCTTGAGGCACAAATCATACCTACTTAGTTCCAAGAGTGATCTGGAATCAGATTTCCTTTCTGATGCCCTTGCAGCTTGCTTTCCATATCTGGTGAACATGAGGGTCAAAATCTTAATTGCACACTGGAATGCAAGCTGTTTTAATCATTTTGCTTGCCAAAGTCTAGCACAGTTATTTCTGTGCAGGACTGAGTTAAACCTCCTCCCCTTTGCATCTAAATGTTGCAGCCCGAGAGGCTGCCACACTATTTCCACCATCATAGAATCATAGAATAGTCAGGGTTGGAAGGGACCTTAAGATTATCCAGTTCCAACCCCCCTGCCATAAGCAGGGACACCCCACACTAAACCATGGCACCCAAGGCTTCATCCAATCTGGCCTTGAACACTGCCAGGGATGGAGCACTCACAACCTCCCTGGCCAACCCATTCCAGCATCTCCACTCTGGTCCTTTCACCTTTGTGTTTTTCAGGGTGCTGACAGTACATCAGCACAAAAAGTACGTGCCATGGCTTGTATAATTAACTCTCTACCTTGCGTTTCAAAGTTGTACCAAAGTCCTCTACAACTGACAATGCTTTTGCTGTTGCAGTTAAATATAACACAGTACACAGAGAATCGTTACGTATTCACAAAGCCAGTCTGTACCATACACCAACATTCCCTGCATTCTGAGATTCTCCACCAGATTTAGGCTACTTTGGGCAAGGTGCAAAGACTCTGCTGTGAAAACCAAGCTGCCACCTGGAACTTTTTCTGTGTCTTACCTTTTGTCTCCTTTTCTGAGAAGAGCATGCAGCCCACTACAAGTACTTACCACATCAGTGTGCAAATACACCGGAGCTCTGAGGTGCCATTCTGCAGGGGGCTGCAGAAACTGAATTCTTACACGAGCTCAAACCCACACATTCTTAGAAGAAACTTCCACTGAGGTTTAGAAGACGTGTGGATACTGCTGTTACCTCCAACGTCCCCGAGTCACGTATCGCTGGGAAGATGGGCTTGTGCTCTGCAGACCTGCAAAACCTGCTTGCTCTGAGCTCTGCTTCTATAGCAGTATCCCATGCTGGTCACTTTTGGAGGCAGTTGCTGGATTAGACCCGATTTTGACTTTCTCAGAAAACCTGCCAGCATGCATATTAATGCAATTATTCAAAGCAGAACAACTTATTAACAGTAACATTTTACAATTGCTTTCTCTCCAACTAAGACGTATGAGGAACTTGCAAGTAAAGGACTGACTTGGTATATAAGACTGACAGATCATAGAATCATAGAATGATTTGAACTGGAAAGAACCTTTAAGCTCATACAGTTCCAATCCCCTGCTATGGTCAGGGACACCTTCTAATAGAGAAGTAATTTAAAGCATGCCCATTTAATGGCAGCTGCTTTCAGACTGATCACATTCAGCCTGCTTGCTGATTTAAGGAACAAAACCAGCTACACTTCACTACAGTTGTTTCTTAATTTCCTAAAAACATATGAAGTTTTAGGGACTGTACTCAACTGAGTATCATGCAAAGACCTGAAAAGGATAAGTACAAGTAGATCATACCCAACTAATACGATTGCACATTCAAGCTGCATCAACAAAGCAGTACGTGTGCACATGGCCCCCAAGTGTTCTTTGATGATACTGCATTCGAAAAGTGTGTGGCTTTGAGAGAGAAAAAGCACCTGGGGAAAGACGATTCCATGCTCAATACGTCTCTGTACAGTTTATTTTACAGGAGATGAGATGAGCACTGTGGTGCATATAAACTTGCAGAACAATATAGGAAAATACAGTTTAACCATATGAAATTGTTTTACAGTAAAGACAGAAAAATTATGTATAGGAAATACCTTCAACACTGAAGGACAAGATCCACAGCTGACATAAAGTAGCTTCCACCAAACTCTGCCAGTTTACCCGAGCTGAAGATCTGCCCCTTAAATCTTTTCTGCATTCAACTTCTTATGTTCAGTAAAGTGATTCCTTCATGTACCCTTATGGGACAAAAGCCATCCTATAATACGCACAATGATCTGAGATTTACTAGTTACCCAGTCTGCATGATACATAAACTATTTAAGGGGTCTATTCAGCCAAAATTTATGTAAAGTTATAAAATTTTGGTTAAAGATCTTTAAAAGAAGTCATTAGTACTGGCAAAAGACAACTTTCCTAGAAATTTAGAAGTATTTAGCAAAAGTTACACAAAAAGGATCAAATAAGCAACTTCATTTTAGTAGAAAACTCTGGTTTAGTGTATGACTGGTGATCTGGCTGCCTTTGAATCCCTGCAGTTAGAATGTCTGCAAAACTGCTCAGTGGGTTTTTCACACTATTTTGGGCTGCTGGAAGAATGGAAATAATCTAAGGAGAAGAAAATACTTGTCCAATACTAGTACCTGCTTTATTTCATAATGGACAGAGGTTGCCATCTCTATGGAGTATTTTTGACCTGCTGGAATAAAAGTCTGGTAAATGGACGCTCAGATTTTTTAGGCTGTTCTGGAAGTTTCAGACATCACATCAAAATAAACCCAAAACCAACAACAACAACAAAAAAAACCATCAAAAAACCAAAACAAACAAAACCCCCAACCTCTAAAAGAACAAGGGAGTTCAGGCCAAGCATTCCCAAATTCAAATCACTAAGAATGTCATGTCATGGAGATGGGAGATCCCTGAAATCACTTTTCAGCTTTAGACTTCCAGTACCAGAAAATTTCTTCTCAGAAACTTCATTGAAAAAGTCAGGTTGTTTTCATTTTACATAAGAGAGGCCTATTTAGGCCCCAGATGCACTTACTCAACTATTTTTATGCAGAATTCCCTGCTTACTCTACTGAATGATGTGTCAGAAGATGGGGTTAGCAACTCCTTCAATGCAATTCCTTTTAGGTCTTAACATTTCCAACTCGATTTTTAGCATTGAGAATTTAGAATGACTGTGCTGGACAGTAAATGATCACTGAGACAAAGCCAGGTCTACTGGATATGTGGACGTCCTAAAGGAGGGCACAGTGCAGAGCAAGGAAGGAGTGTTGAAAATCCTGCACAGATCTGTGCAAACCGGCTGCTCCTGAGTTTTGGGAATTTATAGGGTCAATCTGTGTATTCTACATGCCTGTGGCAGATACAATTTAAAGAGGCACTTCAAGGGGAATTACTAGCAGAATTTTAGTATGGTTGTGATACAAGCTGTTACTCAGTTCTTTGTTAAATCAGTAACCCTGAAAGACCGTATATATTAAGAATTATAGTCTATCTACTCACTGAACCTGAATACAGCAGCTAAAAGCTTTTGTTCCCAATATCCACTGAGTTGTCTCTTACACCTGAAGTAGTTCAACTTAATGTAAGTTGAGGGAATTAAATCTGAATGTTTCAAATAAATATTTCCCCCCCACCCTTTTTTTTTACCTGTAACTATTATGTGGTAACACTTGTTTTTATTGGTCTATGGAAGATTTTTATCCATGTACAATTCTTTTAATCAATTGCATAGTCAGGCACAAAAGGTTTCTGCCTTGAGGAAATGGGATTAGAAATTGAAGACAATTTGTGCTGTTGGTCCCTTCAGAAAAATAATATCCAGGAATTAAAACTAAACTGTGACTAGCACAAAAAGGAGGCATCGCACTTCCAAACTCAGTGACTGGTAAGAAAAATCCAGAAGAAAAACCAAAATAACCCCTCCCAAAAGCATGCACTTCCCACTCTCAGAAAATACCCAAAAGTATGAAGTTTGGTCAGTCAAAATTTAAGGAAAGATCATCAAAACTGGTGTATCTCAGTGTTAGAGGGTTGGCTACAGTACCAATGAAGAGCTGAAAATAAGAATTGAGAGATGCACATTTATATGAGTAAGATCTACTATAAGACAGAAAGTTGTGAATATTATTCATACACTAGTGCTTCCTAGGAAAAGACCAGGATTGGCTGTTAGGAAAGACTTTATCACCAAGAAAGATGGTGTGCTCCAAGCTCCTGGAGGATACATGCACACCAGGCTTGACATGTTTGTGCCGGACTTACAGTCAGTTCAGTGCAAGGGCACAGGACATCATAGCGCTGTGATGCCAGAAACCATCCTGTAGCACCAGGGTGGGATTGCCACATACTGGTCTCCCATCGGCACAACTGCTTGGAGAGCCCTGTATCAAGCAACAGATACTAGGAAATGTTTCATCACTGCTTTTAATGTGCCAAGCAGAGTTCAGAGTGTGAAGAGCCTGTTAATGGACTCACCAGAGCCTGAGGCAGACAAGTGCCTTGTGTCCAGAAGCTCAAATGCCACTGGGGCAGCTAAAGATTTTCCTGCCCTATGTGTCTGGTTTTAATTTGAATCTGCCTCTCTCTTATTCCCACCTGGTTAAGTTAAATGTGACCAGCAGGCTCCTCTGGCAGAACGTCAGACAGCTCTGCTGTGCAAAAAAGGATGATCAGCAGCCATTGCCTACCAGCGTATGAGTATAGGGGGATGCCTACCAAGCAAGAACAATCCACAGCAATGTTTCAGCAACCTCTGGGATCTCATTCTCCTGTTTCAACACATGTTGAGTAGCAAAAAGCCTAGATTTTCCAAAAAGGTGATCAACAAAGCTCATTTTAAAACTGTCTTTTTGACACTGTCTTTTGAAGCCCTAGTTCCCAGACTGTGCCATCTCTGGCAACACACCCAGCAGGCTGCACTAGCACAAAAAAGCACACTAGCTACAATGAAATAGCAAGCATGTTTGCAGTTCAGAAGAAAACAATTAATTGCTCACACCAACAAGTCACATTACTCATTCCAGGGGGACCTTCAAAGTGCTGGTCTGGATTCCTTAAGGTGCTTGATAGTGAAGGACCCACGTGGGTGAGCAGTGTTCTTTTTCTCCCTGTGTGTGACTGAAGAAATTAGCTGAGCAAAGCTACTTCTTAACTTCATTTTTGATTTGGGTTTTTACAGCTGCATCAGAAGGTAAGCTGCAGGACCATGCTCTAGAGCTGTGCTCCTACCAAAGCCTGACACAGGATCACTCCTGGAACTCCTGGGAACTGCATGTATAGCAGCTAGGTCTTACACATGAAGTATCTGAGGTTCTCATTTCTTCATGTTTACCTTATACATGTATTCAGTGACTAAGAAAAAAAGTCTTGTGCATTTCTATTTGTCAGCCTGATTTTCAAAGTCTTTTATCACCCACATCCCTGTTGTGTTCCAAGAAATGCTGAAGTGCCAAGCACTTCCAAAGAACACGTAGAATGAAGAGCACACATTTTTATGTAAAGAGTCTACCTTGCAGCAAATATTTCAACAATGACATTAAACCAGGAGCAAATCTAAAGAGGTTCTGAGAAATTCTGAGTGCGACCGAGCATGTAAAAGCTCCCTGTGAATACTTTGAAAATTCCTCTCAAGGAAAAAGGGGTGATCTGAGTGCAGTCCACTGTCACAAGGCAACTACACAGACTGACATTACAGCATGAGGCTGTCAGTTAAAGCAAAAAGCATCTAATTCTTCAACATCAAACTGCACAGATGCAGGAAGGCTAAAGAGAGCCAGAGCACAACTTTGCATGCTGCCTGTTATGCACAAAAGGCAGCATGATTTCAATGTTTGTTGTAAATGCGCAACACGAGGGGGAACAGAGCTACCCCGCAGCAGCTCAGGCAGGGCTGCAAGAAGGGGAAAAGTATTCTAGAAACATAACAGGTTTATCACTTGCTCTGCTGTTATGATACTTAAAAAAGAAAAAATATTAAGATCCCAGTGTCAAATAATAAAGGAACAACTGAAGTCTTTCAAAAGATGTTCAGCACACAGAAGTAATTTAAAAATGTGAGTGAATCTGCTGGAAAGCCTTTTTGGATGTTGCTCTACAAAAGCAACTGGAATCTTATCAGTGATGGGAGGAAAGTGCATTTGGCTCACATGGTAAAGGACTACTTGCTTTCAGCTCAGCAACTCCAACAGGAATCAGCCAACAGCACTGGATCCAGAGTAAGTTCTGTTAGAAAATAAGCTGAAAGAATACCTTAGAGAAAAACTTCCAACAAGGACTCTCTGTTGAGTAAGCTGTGCCAGGAGATGACTTTGAAGGCATAGGTGGGCTGGTGTGGATGATGAATAAAATTCACATTCTGCACAGTACTGAAGATACAGCTGGTAAACTCTTCTCCAGCTCTGGCGTAAGAGCCAGCACACCCAGTGGATTCAAAGCCATAGGAATTCATAAAGCGTTTTTGTTCATACAAGGGCCAAAAGGCTCTGGCTGAAATAAAGATCACCAGGGAGCCAGAGGCTTGAGAGCACAAGTATTTGACAGCACTGGCTAGACAAACAGCAAGTGCTACAGTATGTAGGTGGCTTCAACAAAACCCTAGGCAAGTAGAGCGCCCAGATAAGAACAAACCACGAGCAATTCCCGCTGGCTGTACCTCTTCAGGTGAAAGTGCACAACACTAATCAAAAGCTCACCTTCTACTCTGTGACCATAGGCCATCTGAAGATATAAACCAGCCTTGTCACTCAACAGAAAGAGACTCATACATGTAGGAACTAAAATAGTAAAAACTTGGATCAATTGTGTGAGCCTACCTGCCAGGTGAAATGGAGTGATGCTTAAGCTCAGTACCTATGAAGGTAAGAGGCTTACTTTGCTATTCCTATTTATCAGTTACATTGCAACATCATCATTCTTTCCACATGCTAGCTTTGTTACCACAACACAAAGCTGAATATTGCTCTGGAGAAGAAGTTGTTTAGGATGAGCAATTGCATGAGGGTTCAACTGCATTTTTGCAACTCAGCAGAAGATTAATTGAGCAATGCTGTGACTCCCAAAGTTACCCTGGAAGGAATGAACACCATGGCAGGTGTCCATATCCTCAAATATGCCACCATCTTCTTTGAGGATGTTGTCCATTCAGAAGCACAGGGGCTCCAGCATTCCCTGACTTGTAAGGCATGCCACTGTCCAGGATCCATCAGCCAGAGAAATGAATGAGCCAGTTAACACTGATCCTACAGTCTGCAGTGTCATATCACAAGGGAATATCAACTTTTGCAGGAAATAAGCTTCAAACTGTCTATGAGCAACAGCAAAACTTCCCTAACACTTCCACCTATTACAGATGCATGTCTTGTTTTAGAGAAAGCATCTCATCCACTGCAGAGCAGCACTGCCTGAGAGTTTGCTGGGCCCAGTAAAGATTACCAGCCAGGTACAAGTGCTCTCTTCAGGTTATCAGTAAAAAAGGGAGACAATCTCCATCAAAAGAGTGATCATTCTGTGCAGTTCAAACATGCCTGCAACATTTCAAATGGACCAAAACCAAGCAGCAGGAGAACTGTCTAGAAATAAAAGGGAAAAAAGCAGCTACCAGAAAAGACAACTGAGAAAAGACAGCAGCTTAAAAACAACTTAGTAGAGGAACCAAAATACTCTTTGGTCCTCACAGAAACCTGTGCTAATGGACAGTATTTCCAGTCCAAAACAGATAAAATAAAAAACATCTTTAAAGAGGAAAAGTAAAGTGTAATTGATAACAGATTATTTCTGTTATTTTTAAGGAGAATCCTGTATAAAGTGCACAACTACCTTGGTTTTGCAATCAAAACAAGATTGTGGTGAGGTGGCATCAAGATTGCTTATTTTGATTTACAATAGAGCTTAGAACACAGGGGTCCTGAGATGCAGCTCTAAAGTATTCCAGTTATTTTTGGCCATTGAAATTTTGAAAGCTCACCCTGCCCCTGTGGTTTAATAAAAAGAAAAGTGCCTGTCCTCCAAAGTGCATGGTAGAGATAGGAAAAGTATCATTGGTATGACAAAATGAATGAGACAGAGAGTCAATCAACAGGAAGACTGTAAAAGATACCATCACAAAACATCCCTGCTTGAGCAGCAGAAGAGGAATCTGGGGAAGAGTATGTACTGCACTGAGCTCAGGAACAGTGTGACACAAACCACTTTTCATTTGTACTGCTATGGTCTTGGCAGGAACTTAGGAGAGTCTCACATAACTGTGCTGGATGCTTCCAACTGAGAATAAAACAGCAGTCACAAATTCAGAAGTGTGTCTGGAGGTGTCACATGAGGAACACTGATTCTGAGCATGCAGTGGTCATGGCACTGCACTTGCCAACGTGCAAAGGTTTGTAAGGGTAATGATGCACCAGAGATGTGGGTTGTAGAAGCATTTTTCAAGATGAGAATGAATCTATACTAGTAAAGAGATGGTTGACAAAAAGGGAACAGTAAGAAAATGCAATAGAATTCAGATTGAAATAACAAACCAGGAAAAAAATCACTGCAGCATTATTAAATATGTGTTTCAGGTAAGACTTCTCTGCTTGAATTTGTAAAGGGGAATATTAATTCTCAATGACCCAATCACAGCATTCAGAGGCTGGTGAATAAAAACCTAGCACAGCAGTAGAACAAAAGGATGCAATTTTGGCGCTGGGAAGAAAATGATGGAAACAATGAGGTGAAGTGGATCAAATGGAATAGTACTGTTTGAGAAATTGTAGGTAACAACACAATAAAGGCCACAGTGGTGAGAATCAAAGTTTCTGCTGGATTGAAAGCAAGAATCTTGGCATTAAATGAAATGCTGGAAACTATTACCGGCAACACTGAACAGTCACTCAGAACCGACAGCAAGAAAAGAAAATGGATTTTCAAAAACCTTTTCAAAACCAGTCTCCAAACTACAGAATATTTTGTGCCAGGAGCAGGATTACATTTTTGGTAGTTTGTGGTAAAGGTAACACAGGAAAAGCCTAAGGTTAAGAATCAGCTGGTGCAGGAGTGCTGGGCACTTACATTTAATGCAATCTAGCATCACAGATTCATGGCACCTTTAAAAATCAGGTCCAAAAGATAAACCCCACAATTTAGCTGGAAAACCTTGGCAATTAAAGATACCTAAAGGCTGCAATATTCACCTGAAGGAACCAACAAAGGGCAATTTAAACCTGAATCCTAAATCAAATGTTAGAGGGCTGTCTTTAAGGAGATTTTGTGAGGAAAACATCTTGCATAAGCAGGAAAGGTTTTGAGTATCTCATTTATTCCTTGGTATGTAACCTCTTTCTGTCATTGAGGGCACTCAGACAGCTAATGAGGTAGGTATAGCATGACCAAGTCTTTCCTTATAAATAACAGTGATGGTAACACTTTCAACCTTATTGATTGGCCTGGAACAGAAATCATGATGACAATGGGTTTATGTATCCCTGAGAGGGAGTGTAAAACAGGAAGAACAGGACTCTTCTCCAAAGATACTGGGAGAAGGGCCTTGGTGGGAAACTGTGTTATAATAAATGTATTTGCACAACATTGCTGCAAGATATGTGTTTTATAGATGGGGGAACCTGAAAAGTTAATTGACTTGTCTATAGCCATGAAAGCAGTCAGTGACAGACCTGGGATTCATGATCAGGACTTCCTTGACTCTTGCATCATGTTCAGTTATTCACTTGCCGGTCAGAGGCTCACTGCATGGTTGTTCTAACATACTGTATAAAGATAGTCATGCAAGGGATGTAGCACAAAGTCACTGAAGAACAGAGCTCTCCTTGTATCAGAAAGCAGATTTCTTCTGGAAGCTGCGTGCAATTGGGAACCTCTGGTGGGAAGCACACATCTGGTTCCTTCATCCTGGAATGTCTGGTGCTTAAGGCTTAGCACGACGAGGACCATTTTAATGACTAAATGTAACAGAGATGGCCTGTACAGGCATAAATTACAAGGTGTCTGGTAGTGGAACAACCGTTTTCCCTATGCTCTTCTGACCCTTAAAAAGCAAACATTAGCTGGGTTAATTCAGTGGACTCATGACATACAACTAAAGATCAGTCTATATTTCCATGTCCACAGGTCGGATGTCTCCAGTTTTGTGTTCTTTTACCCACAGTTCCCTGTCTTTGGCAGGATCCACTTTACGAAGCAACTGATCCACGAGCTCTACTGTCTAAAATGAACAAAACAAGAATCAAAATGTCAAGGGCACATTTCAAACAGAGGCAGTCATTGCTCTGGAGCACAGAGCAGCTATGGGCACACCTACACTGCATTTGCAGACAACTGAGAACTGCAGGTACACATGACTTAGTGGACAACAGCCACATCTGAATGTGAAGCCTCACAGCAGGAAGCAAAGAGGCTGACTTTTAACATCAAGCAGAGACAGGCTTCCTATGAGAGGCACCAGCCAGATGGTCTCTGCCTCCTGTCCTGCAATCTGTACCTTACATCTAATACGACCATGTGTTGAGGTCAACAAACAGCCCTCATATTTTAGTATTTGAAAATTAGCCAGTTTTTTAATAAGAAATATATATATATATATATATTCCCTCTCCCAAGTATTTGCCACCTTCCTTGCAAGAATAGATGAGCTCAGGAATAGTGCATCTTACAGGGAGAACTAATAATAGCTCATGCTGTCCAAATGTCATTCAATTCAGCGTGTCTGCCCCAACAAGAAGCTGTGATCTATAAGCACGAAACGTAACCAGGATAAGAGAGTCTTGGAGGAGCAGAAATGTAGGGTGGCAGTAAAAACTAACAAGCTGACTGCATACACTTGTCACTCCTTTTGATACAGTTCAGCCAGATCAGGATAGGGACTGTTCTGCTCAGCTGAAGTGCAATAAATGCCTAAAGGGACCAAACAAAAAGTAGACTTACACTTTGGTTGAACATGTCTGTCTCATGCCGCAGCTGTGTATACTGGCAAAGATGCTGCCGAATCATCTCCACCCTTTCAACTTCTAGTCTCTCAAGCTCCTAGACACAAAAAAGACAAGTTCATATTTTGGTTGGAAGCTGAGCTTGAAGGCCCAGAGAAGGGATGACACACAAAAGGTTGTCAGTCAGTGTGATACTACTCCAGGGTCATCATTTGGAGCTGAACTCTGTGGTCACATCCTTCTGATTTGTAGAGAATCAGAGAGAGCAAGCAACAGAATTCCCTTCATTCTGAACCCAATGACAAAAAAAGAACCATAGAAACACAGAATAACAGGTTGGACGGGACCTCAAGGATCATCCGGTCCAACTTTTCTAGGCAAAGCATAACATAAACTAGATGCCCCAGGACTCTGTCAGGCTCAGTCTTAAAGTCCAGTGCTGTGGTATCATCACCAACCTTCAAAAGGTACTGTTTTGTCTGAGCCATTATGTCTGGGTTTCTCTGAATTCTTGAGTGTAATGGGAATATTTATACCATTTGATGGGGAAAGTGATTTCATTTGTAATATGACATTTGCTAATAACTACAAAGTACATATAGTCTAAACTTCTTCAAAACTGAGACAACCAAGGGACAGAGACAAGCTACTATCCTTAGGGATGCTGCAAGCAAGAAGGCATCTGTTCTTTGCATGCTTTGTTGCTAGCTCCAGAAGTTGCAGTGGAAGCAGGAGACGATGCTGAGCGGTACAATCTTACTGCCTCGGTCTAAACAGACACCTGTAAAAGCTGTTTTCTTTCCACCACATGATGACCTGGCACAGGTCTCCACCTCACTCAGCTGGCAGTAAGCAGACCCCAGCAATGATTCAGTTGAAAAGGCAGATGATTTCTAACTTGCCTCCAGCTTTTTCTGCCTTCCTCTTCTGGATTCTGATATTATACCCCAAATCTGCATTAAGTCCCTCCTTGTCATCTGAGTGGAAGAAGCCTGCTATGGAAGTCCACCTTTAAAAACATATAGTGTAATGGAGTTTGCTGTACCACTAGAAAACTGTGCATTCACAGGCACAACAGTGGTCCCAAATAGTTTAAAACTGCCATTAGAGGCATTTCTGGCGTTCACTTACTGGGCATCAAGGCGGAAAGCAATGGAGCATACACAAGCAGGCAAACCACTTCATTGCCTTCCCTGTGCTACCTGCAAGTTGTTAAACATCTTTTTGGAACCAGATTCTTCCTTACAACACAAAAATCTCAGGTGGTCAACTACCTGCCTGGGGAGGAAGAGCAAAGTAGCATATAGAATCATAGAATCATTTGATTTGGAAGGGACCTTCAAAGCTCATCTAGTCCAATCCCCCTGCAATGAGAAGGGACATCTTCAACTACATCAGGTTGTATCCAGCCTGACCATGAATGTCTCCAGGATGGTGCATCCACCACCTCAATACTGGAAACACAGAAGACCCTGTCTAGAAAATGATGTCAAATGTCATGGCTCAAATAATTTGTGTTTCACATTTTACTGTGTCCAGCTCTGGGCTCCTCAGCACAAGACAGACAAGGAGCTACTGGAGACAGACCAGCAGAGGTCACAAGGATGATCAGGGGTCTGAAGCATCACTCTAATGAGGAGAGATTGCAAAAGCTGGACTTGTTTAGTCTAGAGAAGAGCAAACTAAGAGGGCATCTCATCAGTGCAGATCAATAGCTCAACGGTGGGTGACAGGAGGATGAGGCCAGACTCTTCAGTGGTGCTCAGTGACACGATGATCAACAATGGCTATAAACTAAAATAACAAGAACTTTCACCTCAACATGAGGAATAACTTTCCATAGAGGGTGGCAGAGCCCTGGCACAGGCTGCTCAGGGAGGTTGTGGAGTCTCCCTCTCCAAAGCCATTCCAAACCTGCCTGGGCATGCTTCTGTGTGACCTGCTCTGGGTGGCCCTGCCCTGGCAGGGTGTTGGACTGAATGACTTTCAGAGGGCCCTTGCAACCCCAATGATTCTGTGAAAAATCCACAACAGTGTCACCCATATTAGCCTGTCCCTCAATTCTCACCCATAAACTCTCAACTTGTTTGTCTGTCCCTGGGTAGAGCTCAACGCATCCCAGTTGCTCTCTCACATAAAGAACAAATTCCTCTAAAGTCATCTACTAGCACACTTCTGGGTCGTACTTCTCCAGGGGCAAATATGCAGCTAACATATATCTGGCCATAACTGGACACAGTGGCACTGATGGTCAGTGTCATTTGCATCAGTGAGAAACCACCAGTGGAGGGGAGAGGAAAATCAGATCCTGTATGTATAGGAACAGCCAACTTTTTCTCTCCTGTTCTGCTTTTGGGAAGACATCCTCCTCCTGGTTTTCACTCACCCATCTGCCTTTATTTACTGCAGTTTAAATATTGCACTGACACACTTCCGAAAGCTGAGCAATTTATTATCCTCTTCTTTTTAGGAGGAGTTTACAGTTTTTTATTTGGCCAATGAGAAAAATATATGCAAAAGACATTTTTATTTCCTGCTCTTATAATCAGCTCTTATCTACAAGGGCTGTAAGGAATAACATAAGGGAGGAGCCCTCCAGCCAAATACAGGTATTTCAAGGTTTACAGCACATCAAAGCTGCTATCTTGGCATCTTGGTGACTAACCCCAAAGGTATATGCCCTTAGGGTGAACACAGTGCTCTGTGCTGTCTTTTGAGAGATACAACAATAGGCAATTAAAGACTGCCTCTGCTGAGCTGGCTAGAGAAGAAATTGCAGAATCATGGAATACAAAAATTCATTTCTGTGTAAGATGGATTTAGTGATTTATCACATTTTTCCATGTCTTCCTTGTGCACTCCTTCATCCTTCCTGGGGATAGTTACAGCGTTCTGGCCCCTAAGAAGCCCTGAACTGGTTTAATGCCTTCTGCAAAGAAACAATTATTTCTTCCTTCCCCTAATGATAGGAGTTTTTCTTAGAACTGAGAACAGGAAACAGAATGAGAGATTTGTCACTCAAGTTTCCCCACTGCTTTGCACTATAATGGTGCTCAATGTTGCAGGTTATTAGAATTCTGCAATATTACACATGTAAGATGCTACAGTTACATACCAGAGTGGTAGTCACCATTTCCTCAAACCACTTGGACTGGGCTTGATTGTAAAGATCCACACAGCGCATTAAGTCATCCCCTGGAAAGTTCAAGATAGCAACACATTACTCTTCTGTAGCCAGTGTTAAGGAGCTTACAAAGTAAGTACAGCTGAGGATCTGCAGACAAGACCCAGGAGGTTGGAAGGTCAGTCCTGGTGGAGCTGAAGGCAGTTCTGGTACATGGTATTTGTTATGTGCAATGAAGTTTCACCACAATGTATTGTTAGGTGATTGGGGTGAGAGAGAATGAGAGAGAAAGACAAGATTTTAAAAGAAAAATATGAATATTAAGTAATAGTTTACAAAATGCCCAGAACGGTAAAAATAACGTAACTTCAGTTAAAAAGAGTTATAGAAAGTTGTATCTGAAAAAGCATTAAAATGAGAAGTCAATAATAAGGAGGACAGCACTCTGTAGGTGAGGCTGCATTCTAGGACATGTCTATTTGAAACAGGAGCAAAGCACCATGCTAAAGCTGTCTGAGATCAAGGGACGCTGATTTGCAACCTCATCCAAGTTGCAGTCTCCAACCTCTGGAGATGCTCTGGCTTCCTCCCGTGCTCCTGGCAGGAGCACAATAAGCTTCAATGATTTAATGTTTTTTCTTTGTTTCTGATCTGACAGGGAGGAAAAAGTGGGTGGACAATCTAGATGGTCTTGAGATTACTGCTTTCTGGCTATTAAATCGTCTTTCTTCTTTAAATGAGGCTCAGTTACACTTTCCCTAATGGCTCCATGTCTAGGTCCAAGGCTCAAATTCATTCTGTTCTTTTAGGTGCAAAAAGGTTATTATACTTAAACCACAGACAAACCAAGCTTTAAGAAAAGGACTTCATAGACCAAACAAGTGTCAAAGAAGTAAATGCATCTGGAAGTCTCTCATGGCCTTAGAAATTGGGGTGGCAATCAAACCCTACAAAGCTCTGATAAAAGCTTATCCACTCAGATAGGAGATGCTTAGTTTGACCCAACAAGTGCAGGTGGCTCCTCAGAAGCTATCTGGTTTGGGGTTAACCTCCACCCGAGTGAATTTGAGCCACTGTACATTCAGTCATTAAAATCATGAACAGCAGCAGCAGAAAGGCATGAGAGCAGAAAGCAGTTTATCAATAACTGGTGGGATCGTAGAAGGGCTCTGGTCTAGAGCTCTCTGGTCCTATCATCCACTTGCTGCAAGCCTCATTTCAAAGCTAGAGCACTAAATATTGCTACGGTGCACATCACAAGCACCCTGGCTTGGCTGCTGGGATGGGGCAAGTCCTTCCCTGCCACGCATCGTAACAGTGGCACAAAGTGGGGGAAACCAGTGGGGAGACTCACACCAAACTCTGGGTTACTCCCATATAATCTTCAGCTCTCCCATACTTGTTCAACATGTAACTTTTGTTTCTTCTCAAACGGTGTCTATACACATGGTCACACTGCAGATGACTCTTCCTAGTCTCTTCAAAACCCAGACCAGCTATCCTGAAATTTTACAAGCCTCACAACTATGAAGGACCATTCTGCCAAGGAGTGGACCTATGAAGGAACGAAACATGAAAGCCCTAGTTAAAACACATTTTCAGCTGCTAGTATGTATCATTTTTGCAGATATCAAGGAAGACAGCTCCGGATGGATCCCATAGAATTGGTCTGAGCCTCTGTAAAACATGCATGGGTCACATCAAGTAGAACAGAGATCATTTTCATCACTGAGTAGCAGTGGAAAAAAAGACAAAAAGTTCACTTTCAAAGAAAAAGTAATAGGAGGCATAATAGGCACCAATAGAGCTCTGGGTAACTGGCATTTAGGAAAGAACCAAGAAAGGAATGTTTTTAAGGAAAGAACATTCTCAGTTGAGCTGCTTTGAACCTGACTGCGAAAGTTTCACAAGCATTCAGTTACCCCAGCACACTTTCAAAGGACAAAACAAAAGGACAGTTCACCCTCCTTTTACTGTTCTCACCCCAAGTATCAAAATCATCATTTTGTGATGTCTCACTTGGAAAACTGAGCACGTTTCTTCAGAGGATTTAACACCAGACAGATTCATAGCATGATTCACTTGGACTTTGTAGCTACTATATTAAAACCCAAGACACACATGGGTGGACGGGCAGTTGCATCTCATCTTGTTCCTGCCTTCCCCAGGGCTGTGCTCACCTCCCAGCACTGACAGACACGGGTACTCACCTGCCTGAGTGGACTTCCGCCTCGCCTTCTTAATTTCCTCTTCTGTCTTGTTGCTGAGTTTCACCTCTAGCTGCTGTGTTTTCATTTCCAGATCCTTCTGTCTCTCTGTCAAGGCTTTCCGGGCCTTGGAGTAATCAAAGAACACCCATATGTTTTAGAGCAAAAGAACTGTCAGTTTCTTTCAGCCATCTATGACTCCTTCACACAAGTGTCTATCACTAAGATGTCAGAGACTCTGCATCAGATTGGGTCCTAACTGGGATTCAAGTTCTTAGGACACTACGTGATGATCAAAGATATGTCCTACCACCATATACAAGTTGTCACCAACAAGTCATAAGAGCATCTGAACTCTTCATAGGTTCTCAGAAAGGCAAAGTACAGAAGGCATCATCAGACTTTCATGTTTCTTATCTTAGTAACTATTTCCAAAAGGAAGTAGATCTGAAGCTTCTTCTCAATGTTTTAACCAGCATCACAAAGACCCCACATTTGCTCTCCTTAAGATCTAAATTGTTGAAAGAAATTCAAGTATCACACAAAATTAACTTTTAAGTACCTTGGGGATTAAATATACACTTATTAGAAACTCCAACAATATGAACTTTGAGGCTTATTTTAGAGAAGCTACTTCAGGTTCATTTTACCAGCAGTTAGTACTGCAGAAATCATGAACCTGAGACCTGGTTACAACCGATTATTTAGATTACTTTAAAATTCTTCAGGAATTAAAAACCCCATTTATCAGTATCATTAGTGAACGGCCAAATTACTGCCGTGTCTTAACAAATAAACATCATTTCTACATCTGCATGCTGACTGTTTGCTGGGGTGACAAAAGTGCATGGAATGGCTTGTTTTGCACAGGCTTGTTATAAAAGAAACCACATTTATTCTTCATCCAGTTGTAGTGTTTAAAATGAACGCAGATTGTATTTTGTTCGCACCTTGCAGTTTTCACACGAGCCTGCGAGTTGCGCTCTTGAGGCATTACTTGAATCTGCAGTTTTAAAGACTCTGCGCTTGGCTCGGCAGGTCGCAAGAGGGAGCTGCAGGAAAGCAATCCTGGGAGAAGCTGTGCTGAGGATCCTGGAATACTGTGGATTGGAAGGGACCTTAAAGCGCATCCAGTTCCAACCCCCTGCCACGGGCAGGGACACCTTCCACTGGAGCAGCTTGCTCCAAGCCCCTGTGTCCAATCTGGCCTTGAGCACTGCCAGCTTCTCTGGGAACCCTGTGCCAGGGCCTCAGCACCCTCAGTAAACAATTTCTTCCTTATGTCTAACCTTAACTTCCCTTGTTTCAGTTAGAACCTACCACCCCTTGTCCTGTCGCTCCAGTCCCTGACGAAGAACCCCTCTCCAGCATCCTTGTAAGCCCACTTCAGACACTGAAAGCTGCGATGAGGTCAAACTTCCACATAGGATCTCACCTCAGTCTCCCCTCTGGTAGATTAAAGCCATTCCCACTTGTCCTGCCTGTACAGGCCCTTGTCAAAAGCCCCTCTCCAGGTTTCTACTGGCCCCTTTTGACACTGGGAGCTGCTCTGAGGTCTCCCCAGAGCATTTTCTTCTCCAGGCTGAACATGCCCAGCTCTCTCAGCCTGTCCCCAGAGGAGAGCTGCTCCAGTCCTCTGATCTTATGGCTTTTATCTTTTTTTATTCCGTCTTCTGAAGGTTCCAATTCATTCTTTTCAATACCCCTCCTGAGGACTGTGTTTCTCTGCAGATATGGCTGTGAAGAACTTAAGTGTTTTGCAGAAAACAGGCTTCCCTGTATACATACCAGGTTTATCCTGCAACAATTCTGTCCCCAGGCAAACTTGTTCAGGTGCACTCTGACTCCTAATGAATGCCCAAACAACCTTCTGGCTTGACTGAACATGGTATTTTCCTTTCCAGCTTAACCCAAGAGAAAACCACATGAGGATACCACTTGGCACAAGTGTCTTGGCAGCTGAAGGATGGGTATCCCATTTCCTGCCAGCTGGTGGTAAGAGCACTTTTTCTGGGTATATCTCCTCTACGTTTATAAGATTTATACCTGTGGATTTATACCTGGGAGTGTAAAACTCAACCTCAGCTAGATGTTCATGTTAAAATAGCCCCTGATCTGAAGGTGCTGCTACTGTTTGGGTTTTTCAGGTGAGGTTGTTTGCTGTGAGGCACAGAAAACAGGAACTGGGAGAGGCTTTGTGACAGGTCTGACCTGCCTTTCTTAGTCATCTGCTTTTCACCACTGCTGGATGATACTGAGCCATGCACACCTTTGGTCTGACCTTGCTGCTATTCTAAGGCAACATCTTTTTAAATTTTGAGGGCACAGATGTGGTTTCTGGATTCACGTGAGCAAGGAGCATTTTAATCAAATGCATTCAAAATATATTGTCCAAAATTGGGAAGAGGAGGATAAAACAAAAAGCCTCAGCCCTAATGCGTTAGCCCTGCCTGTAGCTCCCGGTTTCCCAGCTAAGCAGCAAATGATGTCTGGAGCCCAGTAAAATCAAAACCTTTGTGGTTCTTTGTGGCAGGACAGAAACTTTCCATGGGGCACCTGCTTTTCTGTCCAAACCAGGAGTATCTCAAATTCCTCAGTTTGTTCTCTGCTCCCACCTTTTCAACTGCTGCGTAGCGGCTGGCCAGCTGCTTCCTTAAGTCTGCAATGTGGTGGTCACACTTCTTCATGTCTTTCTTGAAATTCTCTCTGAAGTTGAGCAGTGGCTTCTCTACCTCACTCTGAAGCTGGTAATGAAATAAAGAAGAAAAGACAATTATGAGGAGCCAGTAATTCCCAGCTCTTTTGCTCAGCAGAGCTCAGGACAAAGAGGAAGCAATACACACAGTGCAGCCAAAGGCAATGCCACACAGCAACACTTCTCTTCCCCAAGAGAGCTGTGAGTGAAGCTATTGCAAAAATTAGCTCTTCACAGGACAGCTCTGTTAAGGGAATATCACATCACAAAATGCTTGAGGCTGAAAGAAACCACCCGAGGTCATTTAGCTCAACCTCCCTGCTCAGTTAGGGTCACCCAGAGCACACTGTCCAGGTTTGTGTGCAGACAGCTCCTGAGTATCTCCAGGGAAGGAGACTCCACATCCTCTCTGGGCATCCTATCCCAGTGCTCAGTCACCCTTCCAGTAAAAGGAATTCTTCCTCATATTCACGTGGAACTCCTGGAAGTTTAGTTTATACCCATTGCCACATGTACTATTGCCTGGTACCACTGAGAGGAGTCTGGCTGAAGGGAGCAAAAGGATGAAATTTTGTCTTCCTCTCTCTGTTCTCTCTTCCCCCATAAGTTCAAACTGCAGGCAATGTCTGGAGCACTACTTGAGGTGCTCTGATTCTGACCTAACTGATGCACCTTGCTTAGAAACCCCTTAAGTTACACAAACTGAAGCTGCTAACCCTGACTGCTGTAAGGTGAAGCAGTTGCCATTATGTGAGCAGGGACATGCCTGTGTTTCTTGTGCAGTAAAAAAAGATCCAAAAAGGACACGTTTTATTTACTTCTGTCAATTATGAGGGAGCTTAAAGAGAAGCCTGAATATTCAGTTGAAACTCTTTAACATGGTAGCAAGAAACCACTGAAATGTACTCAGCAGGGATCCACCAAAGCTACCAATGTGACTTATCTCCTACAAGCAGGACTTGACAGTAATACTCAGCTCTGATAGAGTCTGTATCATATTGCTCTTTGGCCTTCTCATACATAGAAATGTACTAGAAAAAGTGCTCTGAAGGGATGCAGATACTTCACCTCCCCAGAAGCAACCAAACTCTCCTATTGTTCCTCCTGTGGGGATGTTCAACTGTCAATGCAGGTGAGTTGGGTCCATAAGCACCTAACATGGCCCACAGTAGAGCAGTATCAAATAGTCCCTGAAAGTAAGTATTTTTGGCCTTTTTCCAATGCTATTTTAATGGAGAAGGAAAATTCATTCTAGCTTAGTATAGTCTTTTAATGAAGAGGGGCTACAAAGACAGCCAAGCCCTACATCACACATCCTAGAGAGGTTAAACAAGCCTAAAGCAGAGCTTGTTTAGGCAGATGAAGACTGGCACCACGGTGATCTAATACCTATGTAACAGATGAAAAAAACATAAATTACTTTCCTAAGATGAAGAAATTAAAACACCAGTGTATACAGACTACTCTGACACCCATCACTGAATGGGTGAGATGCAACAGAGGACTTGAAATCTCAAGAAGTTTGTTAAAAGAAGTTAGGAAGTTTGCTAAAATAACTACGGGACAGAGATCATGTATCTCTTTACCAGTACGGCAGAGACTTCAGCAGAAAGACAGAGGCATGGGTTTAATCACAGTATTAGATGCTGGAGAAACAAACCAGCTGAGTTTGTGAAATCAATTCTGAGTTCATAATTACTTATTTTTTTCCCTTTGCTCCATCAGGACCATTTCCAGAATGGGGGTAACACACTACCATATCCAGACCAGCGCATCACGACTTCAACAGTAAAACACCTGTGCACCTTCTCTTCCAGCAGAACTCACCTCCTAGAGCTCACTGAGGGATAATCATGCAACTGGAGAAAAGCTTCACTTCCATGACAGCCTTCTTGAAGGATTCCATGTGTGCACGCATATATATGCCATGCCAGTATCTAAAGGCATTAGCAGTGTAATAGTATTTTGTTTCACAGAATTATAAAATGGCTTGGGTTGGAAGGGACCTTAAAGCTCATCCAGTTCGAATCCCCCTGCCATGGGCATGGACACTTTCCACTAGACCAGGCTGCTTCAAGCCCCATCCAACCTGGCCTTGAACACTGCCAGGGACGTGGCAGTCACAGTTTCTCTGGGCACTCTGTGTCAGCGCCTTAGCACTTTCACAGTAAAGAATATCTTCCTTATAACTAACCTGAACTTCCCCTGTTTCAGTTTGAACCCATCACCCCTTGTCCTATCCCTACAGTCCCTGAAGAAGAGTCCCTCCCCAGCATCCTTATAGGCCCCCTTCGGACACTGGAAGCTGCTCTGAGGTACCCCCGCAGCTTCTCTTTTCCAGGCTAAACAGCCCCAACTTTCTCAGTCTGTCTTCATATGTGTTCTGGGTTTAGCAGTAGCAGTCAATTTTTCTCCTTAGTAGCTGGTGCAGCTCTGTGCTTTGACTTTCAGCCTGGGAACAGAGCTGGTAACACCGATGTCTTAGTTGTTGCTAAGTAATGTTTACTCTGACCAAGGACTTTGTGAGTCTCATGCTCTGCCAGGGAGGAGGGGAGGCTGGGAGGAAGCAGAGACAGGACACCTGATCCAAGCTAGCCAAAGAGGGATTCCATATCACAGCACATCATGCCTGGGGAGGTAACTGGGGAGTTACCCAGAAGGGCACTCTCTCTTCTCGGTCGGGCTCGTTTCAGCAGGTGGTATTGTATTCTCTTCCCTTGTTATTTTTCTTATTATTTTTGGTGGCAGCAGCAGTGGTTTGTGTTCTACCTTAGTTACTGGGCTGTTCTTATCTGAACCCATGGGGTTTACATTCTTTCAATTCTCCTCCCCATCCCTCTGGGAGCAGAGGGGGGGGGAAAGGAAGAAAGGGGAGGGGAGTAGAACCTGTGTGGCTGACTGGGTTTAAACCATGACAATACAGAAGGTGCTTCAGCCCCTAATCATCGTTGTGGCCTCCTCTGGACTTGCTCCAATTGCCATAAAAGTGCTGTCGCCTGTGATCCTCAGTGTTAACAGTGCTATGAAGGACTGTCACAAACGTGTTCAGTGTGTTTAAGGCTGGTGTTTGTGTTTGAACACTCTTGGTGTGCTCTGCACTGCACTGACTGGTTTTGTTTGACTATCAATGAGAGATGTATCTACTACTTCTAAGAACGACTTGTCTGAAAGTAACAGCAATAATCAATACATTTAAAACCATATTCTGTTGACAAAAGAAAGAACCAGGAATTCCCAAAGCAGGTACACTGGAAACAGTGGGGAGAGTTCAGATGATGCTACAGGAGTTTCTGCGCAGGGTTTAAGTAAAATAATGAAGGAGTCCCTATCCATTGCCTGCCTCCCTGCACACCACACTCCAGGCTGCATTTCTTCCCCTTGGAAAACAATACAGGAACACAACAGGGAGCAAAAAGTATTTCATTAATTACAGCTCTTAAGTAGAAGTTTGAAGCAGAGCAATGGGTTACCAAGGCAGCGGCTGGTTGCCTGAGTAACCTCTGCATAATCACTTACAAACAGTGCAGAGCTATAATTTTCCTCCAGAACATGGCTGTTGTACTGAGATATCTACCACTGTACTGAACTTGATCACCCACAGAGGTTAAGAGAATGTGACAGGATGCAAGAATGTGTCACATGTGGTGGAAAAAACCCAGTTAAATACCACGATTTGAACAAGAAATCTCCTTGGGGATCACTTGAGAGAAGATCCAAAAATAACATGAAGCTCCCAATGCACTTTGCACAAAGGCTAATGATATGAAGAAGTCAGAGTCCTGGTTCTCTCCCTTCCAAACAGACACAGTAGATTCTTGTTGAGAAACCAAACATTTTTATTTCTTCCTCTACAGAAATAATCTGTACAAGCTCTAAGTAAACATACTGGAACATATTGCCCTAAGTGAATACCTCTAGAACCAGTTTCCTTTCTTTCTTTTTTTTTTTTAAATGAAAATTAAGGTTAGATGTGTTTTAACTTACTGATCAGGTAAGTTAAATAACCCAGGATTCTGGCAGGAAGCATGGACAGAGTTTCACTAAGTTTGTTCACCAATTTGACATTTGTACCCTATGTATGTGCATTTTCCCCACTAACAAGCACTGAAGGGAGATCTACATCAATGACAGGGCAAAAACCTTTGCAAAAAGGAAGAACTGCTTACCTTGGAAGAGAATTTGAGGTGAACCTCTGCTTCATCAGCTAGACTCTTCTTCAGCTGAGCCCAAGCCTCTCCTAGTGTGCTGAAAGAATACAGAGCAACAATGATCAGTGTCTCATCTTCTGCACATCCTCCTGTGCATCCTGCAAGATTGGTCAGATAGTGGCAGACAGATACGGTACCACACTTTGTACCACATCTTGCTCAGCAAAATCATGGCAAAGTGATAGCAGAAATCTGAGATCACTGATCTCTGTGACCAGGGCAGAATTATCTTTGAGAACACTGCCAAAGTGATCTTCCGTCACAGAGATGCCAGAGTCTCCATAAGAAAGACACTTCAGTATCTTATCCTCAGCAGAACAAAATGTTTCTTCTCTAATTCTTAAAATAAACCTTCACCACTGCCGTTTTTCCATTGCTCATTCTACTCTACACCCTCCTTTTGGTGAATGGATTATTCTGCTTCTCCTTGGGGAAGTCTTTCAGTATTTGAAAACCATTACGTCTTCTTTTCCTTCAGACAGATTATTTGTTAGCTAATGGCAGTTTAGGTAAATTCCTCCAGACCCCCTCCAACAGCCTGGATTCCTCTTAAAGCACCATAACCTAAACTACACTGTCTCTTCCAGTTGCTAAACTGGTAACAGATTATTTCCTATCAGACACTCTTTCTTCTACATATCCCAGTGCGATACTTTTTTAGACAACATTGTGAAGCTGTTGATGAATAAGCTGGTGATTCACTACAGCCAGATCCTTCTCCCACAAACTGTTATGTAAGTGTATCTTTCACATCCTGTGAAAGTAGAAAACCTGGGACTTTGTGCTCATTGAAATGCATTTTTATTTTTCTCCAGTTCATTTCTCTAGTTTAAGGACATCATTTTGAATTGCAAGCTTCCCTTCAAATTTTACACACCACCGCTCCCAGCTCTGTTTCATCTCTGATCACAGTAAACCCATAGTTTATTCTATCCAAGGTTAATAACAAAGACATAGAAAAATAAATCAGGATTTGTGATGGACCTTATCATAGAATCACAGAATGGTTTGGGTTGGAAAGGACCTTAAGATCATCCAGTTCCAATCCCCCTGCCATGGGCAGGGATGCCTCACATTAGACCATGTTGCTCAAGGCTCTGTCCAACCTGGCCCTGGACACTGCCAGGGATGGAACATTTAACACTTCCCTCACCACCTCACTACCCTCACAGTAAAGAGCTTCTTCCTTATATTTAACCCAAACTTCCCCTGTGTAAGTTTAAACCTATTCCCGCTTGTCCTACTGCTACAGTCCCTGTAGCAATATTCTTACCTAATTTTGCACCTTAGGCTTTAATTAGGCTTGCCTGCCTACAAGAATCTCCCATTGCATAAAGCCATACTAAATTAAGAGCTATGCTGCTGACTCCTTCTTTTACTCCATCACTGGAAGAATGCAGATTGGTTTGACACTGTTTGTTCTGTAGGCATCCACTAAGTGCTTCTAGAAAGCCTGATGGTTTATTCTACCACTTTTCAGAAGTTAAACAAAACTGAGTGATCTACAATGTCCTAGCTCCTCCTTTCTTTCACCCAGCCTTTTTCATAGTCAGATTTGCCCCTTCCGGATAGCCTGAAAAACTGCCTATGATCTGCAATTTCAAAATACTCACTTGTCATCTCTGAGGTTGCTTCAATGAGTTGACTCCTCGAGCATGGTGTTCACCACAGCTAAACAACCTGAGATTGTTTCACCTATGTAAATGTTCTCAGCTCTTCTCTAGTTCCACCCTGAGGTACCCTCCCACCATCAGTTCTCACTGGCACTATTTTGTCTGATCTGTTCAAGTGAAGATGTCTGCTAAGCATCTTCTGCATCTCTTATCCAACCACAGTGACTTGACTGGATTTATGGATCATATCACCTTCTGTGTACGTGCAACAGCACTTTACTTACAGCAACTTACACAGAACCATCCCAATACCACAAATCAGTCTCATCTCGACACCCTTGCATTCCACTCACATACATGATGGTGGGTCTTCTTACCACCAAAATAGGGCAGAGGACCTTGGAGGGACAGCTCATATTTTGTGACAATTCCATAGACAGCAAAGCTGGAAAATGGTCTGTAGAGTATGAAACCAGCAGTGGTAACTGGTATGTTCACAGAGCAGTTCATTGGATCCCCCAACTCACACATTCCCAGGAATGAGAGGAAGACCCTGGTGAATGCTTATTTTGAGTGTGCTAGGCTGCAGTCTCACTTCTGGATCCCTCAAATCTTCCTGTTAGCTGCTCTTCCTCCCTCACTTCTTTAAATGGAACCTTTCCCCTTTCCAGGGCCTCAGCAGTTCTCAGGTTCTTCTCACTAACCTCTTCCTGGCCCTAGATCCAGTCTGGCCACCATAATACCAGGAGGAAAAATACCACCAGGACCTCATTCAGTTCCCTCACCTTGCCACCCCTCCAGACAGAGCACCACTAGCAGTGTTCCTAGTTCCCTGCACTCTGCTCTGTGTCCCCTTACCTCCTTTCTGCAACATTTTTATGCTTCAGTCCTCATTCCCTCTCTTTTCATCTACTCTCCCTTAGTGTCCTCCCCCATCATTTTTTCAGGTATTTTCTCCTTCTCCTATTTCAGGGTAGAAAAAGTGGGAGGAGAATGCGGAAGAAAGTTGTTTTAGTTTGCTAGAGCAGGTTAGCAACCTTCCCTAAAGGGGAAAGAAGAACAGAAACCACTGTCAAGGGAGGTGCTTGGAGAAGCCTAGTTAACCTCCTGCACTTTCTGTCCTTGATTACTGGAAGTTGAGCAAACACCTTGTGGAGCTTCACTGCCAGTAGAAACACCCTGGGTCAGAACTAGGATGAGGATAATAATTTCAAAGCTTGGCTTTCAGTGCTTAGATGGTTTGTGTTGGAACAGACAGAGCAAGCAACTTCTAATCCTTCAGGACTGGTGTCATTCCATTATTTTCGCTGAACTGCAATCTAATCCGAAGTGCATTGCCTAATATCGTCTTAATAACTTCAGAAGTGTGAACATGCTGTAAGGGACAATCTGCTGCTTCTCTTGGAGGGCCAGACCCATGATGAGAAGGAACTTCATCCTCTCAGTCTGTGCTGCTACAGTTCTACTGGCCTGACCTTACAGATCTACTTTCAGCAGTAAGTATATTCCATATATACTTCCATATTCAAAGTAGTTTAGTACTTCTACATGCTAATCTCTAAAGGAACTAGTTCTGGCTAGAACAAGGAAGCATAAACATATTAATGGAAATATATGCATATACGTAAAACTGTACCATAAACATCTTCATAAGGAAAATAAACAATTCTATCTTCCCCAACACACGCAGGATACTGAGCTAAATAAACCTCTACTCAATGGGAGAGCTTAGGAGAAATACATGTACCTGTGTGGGAGGAATGCTTTTTTATGTTAAAATCTTTGTCTTCTGCAAAAGTCACAGAGACACACTTACCCTTCTTCCTGAGCAGCCAAGGAATTCTGAGACAGCTTGGACAGGTTCTTCGCATATTCCTCCTCAATCTTTATCCTACACACACACACACACAGAGAAAATAAAGATAGCAGTAAGTAAGCTTTAAGGCAGAAACCCACACACATCATTTCAAGAAATTCTCTGCATTTAACACATTTTGCCACAGGAATTTTACTTTCAGTCTCCCCGGTTTGGCAGCACCGGTTTCAGGCTCCATCTCTCCCCTCCATATGCCAAAAACGCAGTGGCAAGAACATGGACAGATGTGTGATAAAATCTGAAGAAAAAGCTACAGTTCTGGAGAGCAAATAACAAGGACAAAGTGTCTGTGCTGTGTAACATGGGCTGCTTGCAAAACTGGACACGCTTGAGAAATGTGTTTGAGTCTGCCACTAAACATGAGCTCACGCATCCTCGAGGCAAAAATTAAGGAATGAACCATTGCAGGAGAAATACAAACGAGGTTTGTGGTGCTGGACTACACCTTTCCTAGGAATACAAGTGCTTCCTGATCCCCATGACAGATAACAAAGCTAGTGAAGATATGGAAGGGGCTTCTGCCACCTACAAGTGGTGGTGCAGCTCCTACCATTCACCCATCACACCCACTACCCTGTCCTCCTCTCTGTTTGCTCAGCAGCACCACACAGGGACAGGATCTGAGCTTGCCAGCAGTGGAGATGCACAAGAGGGAGGCTGTTGGCACACAACCACTATGAGAACATGGGTTGAGCAAGGGGACAAGAATAAATGCTGGCTTCACAGCACGGAGGCAAAGAGCAGCTGCTGGTGCAGAGGTGACATGCATCATGCCTGAGAACGATCTTCAACTACCCTGAGTTCTCCTAGTGAGACACCTGCAAGGTGGACATGATCCCAACTAGGGCACACAACTGGCTCTTGGCTGCTTTTCAAATTAGTTTGCTCCATAAAGCATCTCTAAGAGAGAGCTGAGTGATATCCAGGTGGAGCAACTCCTGATTTTGTGCTGAACGATGTACAAGCAGGGGAAAAGCCTGGTTAGAAATCCATCTCCTTTCACTGAGAGGACAGAAGGTGGGGTATTTCTGGCAGGCCCATTGGCAGTAGCTAGTTGAGCAAGCACTGTTAGGCAGGCTGTATTTGAGACAAAAGGGATCCCTAGAGCCAGCTAAGAGGGGTCTGATATTCTGGGCTACTGAAAATAGGATGTGCATGTCACTGTGTGGGATGCAGCTGGCTGAAACCCAGGGTGATACCCAGCTTGGTACAGCACAGTACAACTACAGAGCATGCTCAGCATGTGGGGGCTTCTTCATCCCCCTCCCATGAGAACAAAACTAGACAGCTCCCCACACCTGCTGCAGCAAGACCAACAAATACAGCTTTCAGCACCAGGCTATGCTGTGGTTAGGACCTCACAATGTAATGGGTTTGATCCAGGCACACTTCACTTGACCTACTTTAAATATCTACTTCATGATGAGGCTAATCTTGTTTTAGAAGTGGCAATTCCTATGGACTGGAAAGGGAGCACAGGTCAACTACACCTTCACACCCAAACCCCCCTCCATGTTTCTTGTTTCCACTAACTTGTTTGAGGAGTTTCCCAACTTCACTCCCTGTGTTTCAGAAGCATTGTAAGTACATTTTGACCCATGCTCTCTTGACTTAGTTCTAGTTGCTCTTTGGAGTTTTATTCCTTGCTTTTATGCTTCTTTTGAAATAAAGTACTTTGTGTGCTCACATCCAGATACTTTCAGTCACGCTGTTACAATGGATGAAGAAAAACCAGAGAGCTCCAAAGGGAGGCAAAGATGATCTGATGTGACTACCATGCAAGAAGAAACTAAATAGATTAAGACAACACAGGGAACCCAGGGAAAAGGTGAATAGAGGGTATCTGACAGACATCTACACAACTGCCACTGGATGAAGATAGTGATTGTGACTCTTTTTAAGCTATTGCTCCAGATTAGAAGGCAACAATGAAGTTATCAAACAACAGCACAATTACTTTTCCTGTAGTACACAGACTGCAGAAATCTTGTCCAATTGTTGCAGTGGCCAAAAATACAGAAAGACTCAAAAGGATGAGACAGAGTGGAAGGTGCTTACAAGTACCTCCTGAACATGGCAGAAGCTAAATAATCTGATTTACATTTTCCAAGCACAGTCCAGCTTGATGAAAAACGTGACAGGCCAAAAGCCCAATTTGTGTTCCTTTGCTACTAACTCTCATACTCAGAGACTGATGCTATTCAGGACAGTCTGCATATTTTCTTGGCTGTTTCAATGCAAATGCTGGACCCTATTTTTACTTTTGATTTACAGTAATTCTTCCTTTCCTTCACACCCCTGACCTCCTGTTTTTAAGGCCTGTCTTATTCAAATTCAAAGTCTGTGTTATAACCCTACCTTTGTCAACAAGTGCAGAACAAACACAGAATTCCTATTTACAAGTAGTTCCTCTTAAAGAACCTACTTGAGAAACTGAATTTCAGTTAGTGTTGCTTCTTGTTGGTTAACTGATGAAGAAATATGGTTATCACATCCCATCCCTGCTTCCTATTTAAAGTTTTTTTTATCAGCTGCCTGAACCTCACCTCCAAAAGGCAGATGGAGAGGATTTTTCTGGACATGAAAACACCTATACATAGTCTTGTATTCCCTGAGTCCTTCTTCCTATCAGTCCTTCTTCCCTCTGAGCTGGAAATGTAAAGGTTCCCCTGATGGCCTGAGGTCTCATTTCTGTGAGTAACTTCTCCAGCTCAACACCATCCTCCTCTTTTTCCACACACAGCACTCCTGAATCATTTGTTCCAAACAGAAGGAAAATGTATTCATCTTTTTATAACTCACATCTAGATTCTATTCACAATCAATTCCAAACCTTGTTTTCAGCACACAGTGAATCTTTTTTGCCTTTCCTTCTATCAACATGCCTACTTCTCCTCTACTGAGGACAAAAACATGCCTTTTCTCAGTGTCAGAGCTGCTCTTTCTTTGTTCTCTCATTTCATGTCAACTTTCCATCCCTCTTGAATGCTCCTTTCTTTTGTTTCTACCAAATTTCATTATGTATTACTTTCTTTGGGGCAGATATCCTCCTCTTTTCTCTGGCCACCGCTGTGACAATTCTGCTCACCTTCTCCTCATCTTCCAGCTTAGCAAGACCATTTTTCAATTGTATTTTTATGTTGTCAGCTGGTCCTTCCTTCTACCTGCATCCTCTGGTCACAGAGGCCACTGTTCCTTGGACTGTCTTATGTCACAGGCAGCATGAACCACATGTGGATGCTGGGCCCTCTGCACCTCCTGTATCACTGTCCTCATTGCCTGTGCTACCCTTTTCGTTTCTCCACTGTTGCCACATCTTTAATACTTTAAAAAAGACAAGAGCATCAGCATGCTCTGCCTTCCTCCTGGGAATAAACACTGCTTGTTTTCTATGGGTTGTTCTCAAGTTGTAAGAGTCATCCTCAAGATGACTGACACTGGCCTGGACACATGACAAATGATTTCAAATAATACTGACAATACTTATAGTAACGATGTCGCATCATTTCCTATACATGGTTGAACTGAGCACCTATCAACTGCTTGTTTGATGCTCAGTGCACTTCCCATGTCAGAAGAGCAACAGACCATTAATTCTGGCATTTTCTGGTAAAGACATGTGCCTTTATGACTTGGGGTTCACCCTACATATCTTTACGTGTACTTCAGCTCCATATCCACCTTAATTCCCAAGTGATGTCTTTTTACATCATCCTCTAGGAAACTGTGTTTATACTCCATGTCAACAAATTGCTTCTCTATTTTTCAGGCAAAATAGTTCCTTTCAAAATACCTTCATCTTGTTTTTAACATGTTCAGGTTTTTCTTGAATCTGCAACTTAAAACCTTCTTGGTTCCCTCTACCTAAATGGACAGCCAGTGTGCAAAGCAAGACAGACAAGTTGGAGAGTGTGGATGAACATTAAAGGAAGATTAAAATGTTCTTTATGAATTGGTAGCGTATCTTTTACACAGTTTAATGAATGTAGCAAAGGAATATCTAAATCAGGAAAAAACACATATTGCCATAAACAGTTCATTTAATAGCAAAGTGCCCTTTACCTTTCTCTAACAAACTCTGCCATTTCTTTCTGCATTTGTTTCCCTTTAAGTTGCTTTTGAAGAAGAATCTCAAATCCCGACACTGTGTTGTTCCCTTGCGAATCCTTCTTATCAGCCTGGAAGGAAAAAGCAAGTTCAGCAAAAAGATATGGAGATCAAAAGCAAAGACATGTAGCTCCAAGCCCAAGGAGTCAGGGCAACAGGCAGCAGCGGTGGTCAAAGAGCCCTCCCTGGTCACAGCTGATGTTTGAAGCACCTCAGCCCCTGCCAGAGGAAAAGTCTGATGCTTTCTCTTTCCCCATCCTCTTACTCCAACGCTCCAGCACTGGGGCTGGCTCTGGTGAGCATAAGCCCCAATGGCTCACCCTGCATAGAGAAAGGCTCCTGGAGGTAGCACAAGAAAATAGGAGGACAGGGTGGACACTGCTTGCTTCTTCCAAGGGTAATGTAGTATTAAACAACCTTTAACAGACTGTTAAGTTCAACCCTGACTTGCATTCAGAAAAATGCAGCCAGTCTGCACAGGTCAGCTGTAAAGCAAGGCAAAGCAGCAACTTGTTCAACAGGTTACCCCCACACATCCCATCTTTCACTGTTTCCGACACAGCCCTTTCTACCCTTTGCTCCATTGACTTCAGGGTTGCTACAAGGACAAAGTCAGTTTTCTCTCTGCTCTTTTCTCTCTGTTCTGCATTTCTCTATTTCAGAATTTAACTTCCCATCCTTTTTCAACAAACAGGCCTGGAAAACACTTCCCTAAGGGCTACAGGTTTTGCTCTGGTATGTCGGGTGCTGCACATCTGCACAAAGGAAAATGCCACATTAATCCAAGTGTGATACCAGGCACTGAGCAGCTGAGAAAATGGGAGGAGTGGAGCTGATGGAAATAGGAAGGCAAATCATGGATAACAAGACCAAACAAGAGGAAAAGTCCTGGGAGCAGAGCTATGGGAGGATACAAGCTTGCAGGAGGCAGCTTTCAGTGGAGCTTCACTGACAGCAGGATTGGACTAAAACCAAAGAACCAAACAGAGCAGTGACTTCTGCAAGACATGCGCAAAACATAAGCCTCTACACCATGAATGACTTACTGCTCATTGGGATCACAACACCTGAAGAAGCTGAAGAAAATAATCTGGTGGTTTGGGAACGTGACAATTTGCAAATATGTCAGTGTATTGTAGCAGGTTACTACAACTTGCCATTAGTTATCATACCAACACTAAGCTCACATGAGGGGAAGTGCTGCTGTGCCTCCAACAGCTACACTTCTTGTAAGTAAAACTCTTTATTTTGTTGTTTGAAATGGAAGTGCTTCAAAATCCCATAACTGAAAACACACCCAAAATTCAGAAAATCTTCATTCTGGAGGTGGCATTTCATCCACCCCCAAGAAAGCTTCCCAGTAGAAGAGTTTTTCTATCAGCTCCACACTTGAAGGACTATTGTATCATTTTAATCTGGTCCAGGATCCTGAAAGTGGAGCTAAGCGCGAGAGGGCACACACAGAAACAGTCACAGGAGACTTATAGAATCATAGAATAGTTCGGGTTGGAAGGGACCTTAAGATCATCCAGTTCCAACCCCCCTGCCATAAGCAGGGACACCTCACACTAAACCATGGCAACCAATGCTTCAATCCATCCTGGCCTTGAACACTGCCAGGGATGGAGCACTCACAACCTCCCTGGGCAACCCATTCCAGTGCCTCAGCACCCTCACAGGAAAGAATTTCTTCCTTAGATCCAATCTAAACCTCCCCTGTTTCAGTTTGAACCCGTTACCCCTTGTTCTGTCACTACAGACCCTAATGAAGAGTCCCTCCCCACATCCCTATAGGCCCCCTTCAGATACTGGAAGGCTGCTCTGAGGTCTCCACGCAGTCTTTTCTTCCCCAGGCTGAACAGCCTGCATTAAAACTACTCCATTTAATAGCTATTTAGGAGCCTGTCCTACTCAAACCTCATCCTTTAAAAAGTCATTTACCATCTGTCCTACAGAATATCCCATAGGAGAAAGTCTTCCAATTTAACAGAAAGTTTGTAAAGGACCTTCACCAAATTCAGCAACTTGATTTTCATCTTTATGATGGATTAACCCAGAGATACATTTGAAGAAGGCAGAGATCTGAATTTGGTACTGAGATCTGAGCTTTCACTTCTAATTGGCTGTCTTCCAATGCAGGGTATTGAATCTAAATGAATGCCCCATCCCCGGCACTGTTCAAGGCCAGGCTGGCTGGGCCTTGGGAAACATGGTCTAGTGTGAGGCGTCTCTGCCCATGGCAGAGTTGGAACTAAATGAGCCTAAGGCCCTTTCCAACCCAAACTGTTCTATGATTCTATTTGCTTGTTATAAATGTGATACTCCCAGCTTCCTCATGCGTTCCTAGTTCTCATGCTCTGGGAAAAACTGAAATATCACTGCCTGCCAGCCACCTCTTTTCTGCTGCACAGCCCTTTTGGCTGAGGTATTTCGAGCCGTGTAGTTTGTCCTACATCCTCCCCATTTACTGACCAAAACCACCTCCTGAAAGCTGACCTTGCCTTTATGGACGTACTTCTGATAACTGTCCACATCTGACACTATTGAGATGGTTTCCACTGGTGTCTTCAGTCTCCCTTGCGCTGCCCTAATATGCTGCATTTCAGCCCAAATTTTCCTTTACTTTGTACCACAAATCAAGCTGTTTGTTCCACTTTTTCAGCAGCTCAAGAGCTGCAATATGGCATGTGGCTGGCTGCCTACTTACCCAGAAATAATCACAGTAGCTCCACTCGGAAGGTTTCAGCAACTGCTGCTCTGGCATTATGTCAGGGTGGGGGAAAGTCACACAGTTTATCTGCAACAAGAAAGCAAAAAGAGTTAGAAGGTAATGAAATGGAGCTGTTGGTGAGATCTATGCAAATGAAAGGTTATATACACACTCTGCCAATCAGAAAACCCCATGAATGAATGCCAGGGAAGGAAAATCGGTTGTTGCATGGAAACAGCGGCTAAGTATTCCCAGAAAGCTCCTGTGAGCAAGCAGGAGTGTTGCCTCAGAGGAAAATCACCTCCCCGTTTCACATGAGGAAAACCGCTTGATTTGGAAAGTGCCATCCAGGGAGTTCTCCTCCATCTCTAACAAAATGTGGGGAAAGTCCTGACGTGGAACACCCTGAACACACGAAACGCTGTGAGCACCAGACAGCACTGAAGGCACTATTGAAGTATCTCATCACAAAACCTTGGCTATCTTAGTCTCTTACGGGATGACAAAAAAAAGTGTTACTTGTTCATTCCAGAGACTTTTTTAGCTGAAAGCGATGCTCCCTGCAAAAAGGAACAGGGGCTCTCTTAAGTCAGGTAGCCTTCAGTACACAAAACCTACAGCAATCTGTAACAGGGTTCATCACACAATCATTAAACAAAGGCATAAAGAAGTACAAGTGCTTATTAAGTTATCACAGTAGAAAATGTAGCCTGATAAAAGCACAATGGAAGTGAAGAGTGTGACAGCTACTGCAGGAGCTGCTGCAGAATAACTCTGGATGTAGTTAAGCCCTTCAGAGGAAGCATCAGCAAGAGTCAGAGCTCACTGCCAGTATTAATGCTCTCCTGCATTTCTGCTGGGCAGGCACACTAAAATCAGCCTCTCCTATTGCCCCCACAGGTTCACTGGACACTAAGAATGTATTAATTGTGCAAGAAACAGAAGTAGGGGATGGAAGACTTGCAAATATAACTACGGGTTTGGGGAGTTAATGTCCACAGGAAATCCAGAAACAAAGCTGTGGGCAGGGTTAGCACAGCTGCATGGACAGACCTAAAAGGAGTGCTTACACACAGTGAATCTGCCTTTTGGCTATTCAGAGGGGATCAAAAAGGATACAGCAAAGTGCTGACACAGAGTAAAGCCACCATGGTAGAGCAGTGCAGACAAAGCCTTTAGCAGATACAACGCTGTTCCTACAAATCCACACTGGCTCTGCTGCTGGCTGCCCATGCTGAAGTTTCAGGGGCTGTCCCGTACATAATGCAGGAGCTCTCTCCACCCCCCTTCTTCACAAAAATCCCTCTGTTCAGAGCTTGCCAAGTCCATTTCAAAGCAGGCTGAGGATCCTGTACCTACAGGTTCTAAACCATGCATCTTCCGTTCCAGCTCCCATCAGGCTTCAATCTGATCCGCAGGAGAGCAGGGCTCCTGCTTCATCATCATCCTGCAGGAAGCAGTTGTGTGGTACTGCATCTCCAGCCAGAGCCTGCCTCCTTCCAGCCACACCGTCCTCACTACAGAAGCTGCTAGAAACACCTCCCTGTTCCCTCATGTTCCACAGCAGAAGTGCCACACATCAGGAGATACAGAACACCAGCTCAGTTCAGAGTGGGATGGCCATGCAAGAGAGCTGCTAGTGCTCACCCCCACATCCCCGCAGTGTTGGGGCATGCCTGTGTAGTCAGCTGGGCTTGCCCATGCTGCAGCATCAGGCTCTGAGTTAACCCAGGCTGACCTCAGTCACCACCACAGCCTCCAGCATGAAGCTCCTCCACAAGGGATGCTGCACTGAGAACACCTTCTGTCTCTGCTAAAATGTTCCTCTCCTGCCTCTTCTCTGTCAGCTCAGTTATCTCAGGACAACACTGCAAGCCCATTTTGCCCTGGTTTTCTCCAGTTAGGTAGACTGTGTTACCTTCCCTTCACCATTCAGGGATCACCAAGACCTGAAAGCCTGCACGCAGATCCCATAATCCCTGCAAGGATGCCTCGCAACTGATCAGCCCAGATGACTTATAAATAGTGGCTATAAACCTTAAGCCAAATTGCTACCTTCAGATAGCATCCAATAAACACTGACCTGGACCAAGGCTGGATTGGTGCACAACGGCAGACAGAGAAAAGGCACCACTTTGCTGGATCACCAAATTCCATGCCACTGCTGTACCTGGCCATGCCTCTATGCTGCCATAGACACACAGTATCTCTCAAATAATACAATATATTCTAGTTTCACCTTAAAACACTGAGATGGCCTCAGAACCTGTGAACAATCGCTCTGCCAGTTATCACAGTGGCCCAACTGGTTCCCATGAGTGAGCAATGCTGCAGCTTATCCTCCCAGAGCAGGGGAGATACAGGAAACAAAGTCTTGTCAGCAATGACACTGTTTTAGGTAACCAAGTGAAGGATGCAGTGTCAAGACAGGTTTAAACGGCTTCTGGCTTTGAGGATTTCTGGCTTGGATGCTGCATTTCACACTCACTGAATAAAAATCTGGGTCACAGCCACAGGTTACTTGGATGCCAGCCCTTCCAGTCTTCACCAGCCTCTACAGCATTTCCAACTCCTCCAGCATCTCCATCTCCCAAAGCTCCTCTAGCCCCTCCAGACCCTCTCTGGCAGCCTGCATGAAGCACTGCCCCATGCACATGTGTCTTTGCACAACACACCTCAGAGCATCCAGGACAAGCTGATGCCCCCCCAAGAGCAGACTTCCAAGCTGCAGGAACACTGGATTTAGCTCAAACTAACTAAAAATAGTTAGCAGCAAAAGGCAAAAGAGGTAAAGAGACTCCACAGAAGTTTTAGTGATGCTGGAAATGATGTACATCTCTGTATCGGGAGCACCAGTACTGCAGTGGGGAAAGGACAAGCTATTCTGGTTTACACACATCTTCTTACTGGTGGACTTTCAGAGAATGGCTAGGAGGCCCCTGTGGAAACACTGCTGAGTGGAGTTTTGTGCTGCTCAAAATGGCTTATTTCAACTGAGAAAGAACCAAATGCTTTCCATGAAGACAGCAGTGTTTTCACAGCAGAATTCTAGGACACAACACTGGAAAAATCAAACACAGAAACATAGAATTCAATCATAGAATAGTTTGGGCTGGAAGGGACCTTCCAAGGTTACGTAGTCTAAGCCCCCTGCAATGAACAGGGACATCTGCAACTAGATCAGGTTGCCTACAACCACATCCAGCCTGGCCTTGCGTGACTCCAGGGATGGCGCATTCACAGCTTCTCTGGGCAACCTTTGCCAATGTTCTACCACCCTCATCGTAACGAATTTCTCCCTCAGCCTGAATCTCCCTCTTTCAGTTTAAAACTATCACCCCTCATCCCATCACAACAGGCCCTGCTAAAAACTCTCTCCCCATCTCTCTTATATAGGCCCCTTTTAAGAACTGAAAGGCTGCAATAAGGTTTTCCTGCAATTGTCTCCAGGCTGAACAACTCCAACTCTCTCAGCTGTTCCTCACACCAGAGACACTCCAGTCCTCTCATTATTTTTGTGGCTCTCCTCTGGACCATCTCCACCAGGTCCATGTCTTTTCTGTACTGAGGACTCTAAAGCTGCATGCAAACATTCTCACACTGGATAATAAGAAGGGGGGAAATAAGCACCTCCTAAGTGTGTTTTACAGCTCTTACCAGAAGACTGGACATCATCACATTGTGCATTGGCACATGAAGGTGATGTGCATCAGGGAGCATGTACAGTGGCACGCAAGTTGTTCCCTGCAGCTTAGAAATCTGCAACGAGAGACTGCAAAGGAAATTCGTATCTCCCACTAAAACCAGCATCTACTTCCCAAAAACTAAATCTGTGTTGGCTGGAAGCTGCTTAATGAACTTTAAGACTCCATTACATCACTAATGTCCTAAAGAAATAAACACAAAGTCACCAGAAATGCCCATGCTTGGACTGCGTACAGACCAAATGCACTGCACCATGTCCACATGCACAACAGGAAGAGGAGCAGTGAGCAGACGTACCAACAGGTGATCAGAGCAGAGTTGAGTCGCGTGTTCCTCAAAGAATATCATCAGACACAAAGTTTTATTAAATAAATCAAACATCCTCCACTTCTCCAAAGCTTATACTTGCCTAGAAACAATGCTGAAAGGCCTGGAAAAAGTCATGAGGCCATTTGGGTTCAGGATCACGTTTAAAAGGAAACTGGTGTCAGAATTGACAAAACAAAATGCAGCAGCTTTTGCAAGATTATTTGTGTGGTAAATAGAATTTAACAGAACTTACACTTCTCTGAACAAAGTCCTGGAGGGGGCACGAAAGTTTCTGAAACTCTACAAATACTACTGAAAGTTATATACAGCTGCACAGGAAATCCTCTGACTCCTTCTTTCCTTTCATCACTACAGATTTCATACAACAAGAGCTCTTAGAGCTGTATTTCCAAACATTTCTAAAACCTCTCAGGGTTTCCCAGCAGGGAGAACACTGAGCTGGCACTGAGCAGAACATGGCCACATGCCAGTAGCGAAGTGACCACATCTCATTCTCCCCACAGTCCTCCCTCTGAAAGACTCTTCTTCTTATTCCTAAAATCAAAGATAGCTAAAAAACCCTACTCAGGCACACCAGCTTAGTCCCACTGATGAGCTTTTTGATGCTAGAGAGTCAAAACATCTCACAATGATGTCCTGATGTTTATTAACAGCATCAATTAGCTTTATCAGTCCCACAGACAGCAATGCCCCCTCCCCATAGAAGGGGCCACTGTTCTCACAAACTGCATCCCTGATAGCCAGTCAGGCTACATGCAAGGGCCAAATTCAAAGTATGGCAACACTAATCTCTTTCCACAATGCTGATAGCCAGCAAGGCCTGAACAGACGTGTGCAGAAGCTGACTATTACAGCTGGAATTGGCAGTAAGAAACAAAACAAATTAAAACACATCTCAGCTAAAGATGGAGGCACAAAACTTCAAGGGAAAACAAGGCGTTACGACCTGCATTAGATCTGCATAGGCTCTGCTGAGGTGATAGTCAGCTTCACCATGATATTAACTCCTCATCTGGCCTCTTCACTAATAAAAATAATGGCTGTTGTCAGCTTGCAACAAAGCAAAATTAATGACAAGGCACCAGCAAGGCACACTGCAGGGAAAAGCTAAGCAAACATGCCAGAAGACAGCAGCCTGTCCTTCCAGCTCCCAAAGGACACGAGTGGCACCATCAAATCTGTGGGACAGCCCTAGGCTCACTGAGGCTACAAGAAGATACACAGACAGAGAAGACATGTAGTGAAAACCATGGTGACAACAAAGCTCGGGGGGACATGACCCAGACAAGCAACAGAAACTGATGCATTTCTCTTGACAAGCCTGCTGTGGACCAAACTCAATAAATGGTTCAAAATACTTTCGTCTGTATACTGATCATGAGCAAAAGCAGTTATACTTTTAGCAGCTAAATATTCCAGCTCACGTTTCACAGGAATACACTGGCAGTGATGGCAAAATGACCTGTTTACTCATGGTTGTAGGTAACCCTTGACCATGTTTGAGATGCAAAGGGGTGACAGAAGAAGAGTGCATAGAATTTGGGTGACAGGTGAGTGCATAGAGTTTGCACAAAGGCTGCACGCACGTGAGCAAGAAACTTTGTTGGTCTGGACACACACATTCATTTTGTGGATTTCAAACTCTCTGGAGACTCTGAAGTTGCTACCAGCACTCGCAGTAAATGACACATTGCCCAGCAACATGAAAAACCAAGAATAATTTGATCAAGGCTTAGGTAATCAGCTACATGTTTATTACATAAGGCACTATATAAATAAAGCAGTAGACAGTGGGCGAGCTTACTGGGCCATGCTAAAGTGACTAAAGCAGGGCAACATGCTTGTTCATTTATTCTACTTCAAAATGCACATTATTTTTCTTGATCTCTATGCATTCACAGCACCTTAAACACAGCATGGCTGTGCCAGATAGCTTAACTTCAGTATCTGCTTTACAATTCCAGCTGAGACCAAAAAAGTAACCTGGCCATCTCCATTGGATGCAATGAGGGACTGTTTGGGCTCAGATCTCAGAAGAGGCTTGGGCAGTCAGCAGAGGCCCAGAAATGGCTGGACTGTGCCTAGGCAGCTTCAGTATCATGAGTTTGCATGTGGTTTTAGTGCTGGCAGGGTGATGCTGCAGCTATGGTACAACAGAATGGGAGTTCAAACTGATATTCTGATTAACACAGTCAATTGATATTCTTCCTATTTCAAATGGAAGGTTCCACCAAAAGTGCTTAGGAGCCCTCTTTATTCGGTCCATGTGTACAAAGGTTCAGAGACCATTTGGTCCATGCAAGGGATTTCAGAGAGTTTCTGCCATGCAGTTAGCCCCAGAGCAGAAGAGAACATGCAGCCTCACACTGTGTTCCTCGCGTCATGTCAGACGCAGAGCACAGCAGCAGAAAATGCCAAGTTACTGCATGTAGGCTGCCCCTCTTCCCATCTGCAGCACGTGTTCATTTATGTGTTCAACATATGCAATGCAAATGCCAGCGTTTTCCAAGTCATGCTATATCTTGACAAGACACCACAGTGTTCTTCAGAAGGAAACCCACACTTGGAAGTAGCATATCATAAGAGAGGTTTCTTGCTCTTCAGGTGAGACATAGTGGGTTCCCTGAGTCGATACCCTGCCGTACTTTCTCTACTTAACTCTCCCTCATGTATAATAAAGGAATTCCAGCTTCCATGGGTAACTCATGTCCAGAGACAGCTCTTCAGGAATCAAACAGCAAACTATCCAGCCTAAAATTAATGAGTCCATTTTGAATCTCACTGCAAAAATCAACGCAGACCACAGACCTGCACTGCTGCTTCTTAAGAGAGCATCAATAATCTGTGCATGCAGCAGTTTCATAACAGTCTCTGATACAACCCTTCCAAAGAAAACAGATAACACAGTGGCTTCAAGAGTCATTTACCAAAGAGAAAACATCATATTCTTTTCTTGTTGGGTACATACAGATGAGAAACACTCCAGCTCCCACTATCCTTCAAGATTTCCAGAAGCCATGTTCCTAAACGGTTACTTGGACGTAGAAGAGGCAGATGCAGTCCTAGGAAGACGGGAACAAACTCCCACTCCTCTGCTGAAAGCAGCGGAACAGAGACAGCGAGGCTGCAGCTGCTGGACATCACCTCATGTCCACGGTTTGCATAACACAGGATTTCAGTCTGGGGAGAGGTTTGCTTTTCAGAGAGACTTAGTCACAAAAATCCCCTCTGCAAGAAGACGTTCTGCCTGAGCACAGCTACAGACCAAGAAAAAACATCTGACAGAAAGCTAAGGACATGCCCTACAGCTCTGTTACTCAGAACATCCCAATGTCAGCTTGAGTGGTGCTGAACAAATATAACCTCCCAGGAGACAGGGGGAAAATTTACATTGTTTTACAGCTTACACTCTGTATGAGAATTGTTTTTCACAATGCTTCCTTGATGCGGGCAATGGCTTGGAGCAAACAGCTGTTAAAATTAGCTTGGTTTTGTCTGTCTGATGCATCGTGCTTGAAAGCTTCAGACTTCTGCTGGACAAATGCACACCCAGTGACCCCGACATAACACGCAACAGTTTCTTGCTTTGCAGATGCTACCAGATGGCACATGGGCCAGCAAATATGAACAGTGAAAACCACCCTCAGTAAACAGCCTGTGTCCTCAGCCCTATAAGCAGCAAGTATTCCAGAAACACAGGCACTCTTCTCTTCTGCTACACCTTGCAACCCACCATCTCTAGTCCATCTAGACATGATGTTCAGCCCATGGTTTGCTCCTACCCCTCCAGCCCGGGTTGGCAGGGGCTGCATTAGGTGGCTTGGACAAGTTTCCAGCCCCAGCCACCACAGCCCTGCAGCTAATTCCCCAGGACATCACAAATCTAAACCAGCTTCATGACGTCCAACTCCCTCAATACACTAACAGTAACAGCACCTTTCATTTGAAACAACTGATTCTGATAACCAAGCAAACTGCTGAAGATATTTTTCCCCCATAAAACTGTACCTACATAGCAATGACTGACCTGCACTTGCTCCTTCTGGCACCTGCTCCTTTCAAACACTCATCCCTCTCACCAGAGACACAGGGAATTGTGCCCACCAACACAAATCCACCAACAGATAAATCAGGCTCTGTGTGGTAATACAGACAACAACCTCCTCCACGTAATAACAGTTAACAATGATGTATAACATTACATTATTCTTTTTGTTCCTGTGGATTTTATACCCTGCCAATGCTTGTAGCTATAAGCATGTTTACTGCCTCTCCTTTATCGCTGCTATTTATTTATCTGCTCATTTATCTTCTTTATTATTTCCTTTTAAACAAACTTTTCTATTCCCAGCCACTTTCATAGACCTATTTTGATTTCCCTTCTGTGTTTAAACATCTGTCCTGCACTGAACAGTCCAGAAGTGCAAACTGGGTTCCAGATGAGGTCACCAGGCACACAAAAGATACTAATGCTGGTAAACAGGATACTGAAGAACATTTTAATTGAGTCAGCTATATTTAATTACTAACTTAAAAAGCAAATGTAAGATTATCTTCAAACTGAAACTTAAAATCTTTACCTATATCTAGTGGAAGGCATCCCTGCCAGGGGCAGGAGGTTGGAACCAGGTGAGTTTTAAAGGTCCCTTCCAACCCAAATCATTTTATGATGATTTTTCCATCATAAATCTTCCCTTGGACACTCTGGCACAGAAAAACACCTTCTGAGACCTCTTTGGGTAAAAAAGCCAAGATTCTGCCCCACCAGGGCAACGACCCAGCTCCTCAGATTTGTGCTTCTCCAACCTGTGACTGCTTCTCCAAGTACAGAGCCTGCGGATGGGGGTTACCACACGAGGAAGTTTCCTCAGGACGTCTGCTTCACGTCTAGGACCTCTGGAACAGGCGTCTACCCTTGCCTCCCGCTCATCCCAGATCCACCGGGATCCAAGGGATAACGATACCGGAATTCTGTCCAGGCCGAAGAACCCCGAGCCTCCCCGGGGATCTTCACTTGGGAGCGCTTCCACACCAAAATCACTCGCGGTGAAGGCCCTGCCCGCCGCCCCCCGGCACGAAGCCCCCGCCGCCCCGCGCACTCACCGTCAGGCTGCTCTCCTTGCTCTGCCGCCGCGGCGCCGCCGGAGACCCGGGGGTCTGTGGAGACAAGCGGGGCACATCGTCACGGCCGCTCTCGAAGCCCAGCATGGCGGGGCTGGAGCTAGGCGGACCCCATGGCCCAGCGGCGCGGCTCGGCTCGGCTCGGCTCGGCTCGGGGTGGAGTGGAGGCGGTGCCGCCGCCAACCCGCGCGGCCAATGGCGGAGCGCGCTGCCCAGCGAGGCGGCCCCGCCCGCCGAGCCCCCGGGGCGGCCCCGTCCCGCGGCGCTGCCTCTGAGGGGAGTGACCCCTGCGGCAGCTGCGGCCCCGCGCCCCTGGCACAGCGGTGCCCCCAGCGTGAGCGTGTCCCGGCCGGGCAGTGCTCCTGCAGCGCCCGCACCAGCGCGATCCCTTCGGGTACAGCCCGAGACCCGCGGCCAGCTCCGGTCACATCGGGTCCTGGGCCGAGCGCGATGCACCGGGACCGGGCTGTGCTGCTGCTCCCGCCGTGGCTGCTGTGACAACCTGGACGGGCAGCGTTCAGCTGCTCTCTAGGAAGCCGTAAACAAGGCCTGGCCCTGCGCCCAGCCCAGCACAGCTCCGCGTTGTTCTCTGCTCTGGCTTTTCCCCCCCTTGACCTGTTTCCAAGAAATGTGCCTGAGGGATCTTGCCAGCGTTTGTTTGAAGGATGGCTGCTGCCCAGGCCTAAGAAAGCATCCTGGAGGATGCCTGGAAGCAGCTCTGCAGCAAGAGACAGTCTGTGCCAAGCACAGACAAGGAGGCAGTCAAGGCAAAGCAGCTTGGGGTGGTCCAAGACAAGCAAACGGGAGAGGGACTGTCCAAAGTGTATGAGAGTTTGAGGGAGAACAGCTTCTTGCAACCAACAGTTCATGGTCAGATGTTTTCCTTACTAAGGACTCTTCTACAAAAGCAGCCAGCTCCCAGGATGAGCAGGCTCCTGAGTGGGCATGGACATGAGCTGCTGCTAATGCAGCTGGTTATAAACTAGTTACAGGTTCAAAGCAGGAATGAAGCCAGGATTTCAAATTGGGAAAAACTGTAATAAAGGAACAATGGAAAGAAAGTATCACAGAGGCTGTTAGAGTAAATGAGGAAAGCCATGAAAGGGATTTTTGTCAGTCTGATGGTTGAGGCAGCTGAGCAAATCAGTGCATGGTAATGGACTCCCCATGTAGCTCAGAAGTGAATTTGTCCAAAAAGATGCCTATAAATGGGAGTCAGGCTCAGCACTGTAAAAATGGAAAGTAGCAAATGCTGCTACAAAGGAAGTTTTGGAGGTGTCAGTTAATGTGACTTGTGAACCAACTGCAAAAACACTGTGAACCAGATACCTTGAGAAATGAGTGTTCTGCAAAAGGCTTACCACAGCTATTTTAAAAGGAAGGCACAGCCTGCAAGTTTATTTGGGTTCTCTCAGGGAGTCACAGCAGACGTGTGGACAGGGGTGTCTGATAATGCACTACACTACACCAGGCTTTAAAAAGCTTTTGATTTAGTTTGGTCATGGTTTTTTTATATGCTCTGCCTCCAGCCTGTGCAAACTGCTCAGAGAAGCAGCAGCACAGGCAGTGCAAGATGTTTGATGTGGAAGGCACAGGGAGTCCAAAGTAAGTGCTGGACTGTGTCATGGGAGATGAATCCACTGGTGTGGAAGCAAAACCAGAAATGCTAACTTAGCTGCAATAGAACACACGAGGACAAGGCTGAAGGCCACTACTTAGGAGACAGTGGGTGAGAAAGTGGGTTGAGGCAAAGAAAGGCAGCTGGCAGACAACACAAAATTAAGACCAAGAAATAGGGAACATCAGAGAGATGCTAAGATCAACAGGCAACCCAGGTCAGGATGGCAGCAGCACACAAATCATTTCACTGGGAGTATTTAAGGAGTTGCACTTAGAAGAACCTGTCAGTTACTACAGAAATGAGACAAGAGGACTCAGGTCTGGTACCATCAGGGTTACCAGTGGGCAGGGAAGCACAACCCTACAGCTATTCAACTGTTGTTATGGCAGGGAGCGAAGAGTTTCATGGGAGAAGCTGGAGGAGGGCCCTCTGCAGCATCTGCAGACCCGTGGGGAAGACTCGCCCAAGAACATGAAGTGGTACAAGAAAAAGTGCAGGGATTTTTACTGACAACTTGGACAAACAGGCAGGGAGACTGTCCATGTCAGTGATGAGATGGGTGAGGCACACGCTATGGCAGGCACAGAGGAGGGCCTGTAAGGAGACATGCAGGAATGGATGAAGTAATTGAGAAACAAGTTTCAGACAAATTCTTTGTGAATACTGTCTTTGGGAGGGAAAGCTGGAGCTGCAAGAAAACACAATGAGATACAGATATGAGCAGATGTGCAAGCCTAGAGAGAGAACTGTGCTGGAGACAGGCCCAGGCTGGAGTGGCAAGAAAGTTTGTAGGGTTGTTGACAGTGACTGAAGTGCCAGAGTGATAGGATGAAAAAACCCCAAGTATCCTGGCATTCTGTACTGTTTTACCAGCTGGACACAAGGACTGACTATTCTAGATGCAACAAATCAGGTCTGATCTGGCAGTTCCGAAAAGAAACTGTCTCTCGACCTCCTGTGCTGGGCAGGTTCCTAAACTACTCAAGTGGAGACCCATGTATCCATGGATAGCTCTGTTTGAATTTTTGCCCCAGACTTACCTGTGGATCCCCACTGGCTTTTCGGAGGCTCGTATGACCAGAATCGAGCTGGTGTACTGGGGTCCCAGAGATGTAGTAGCCATTCACTGTAAGAACAGATGAAGAGTTAACAGGTTTGCTGCTGGTAGCAAATGAATAAATACACATTTAAAAAACTATAGTCACTAACTGAATATATAGATATATATCAGTGTCTTTTTTGAATTACCAGTGCTCACTGCCTCCTGCCTAAGAAACTACTAGAAACTATGGATGCTTCTCCCCATTCCAACAGGCTGGCAATGTGTTGTGTTAGCTCCAATCCAGAAAGACCCCAGAACTGGACTCTACATAAGCTCAGCCCATGGACCCACAGCAGGCTCTTATCAGCAGTTATGACAGGAGTTACTGAGCTGGAAAGAGCCAAGAAAAAGAGATGTCCAAACTCAAACCAGTTCCCCTGTCACTGTTTGGTAAAATTATGTGTTTGAAGAAGTTGGGTATGTTGTATGTGGTTTGTGTAGCAAGGTTTTGGTAGCGGGGGGAGGCACAGGGGTGACTTCTGTAAGAAGGTGTCAGAAGCTTCTCTCAGGTCTGATAGAGCCAATGCCAGCTGGCTCCAAGAGTGACCTGTTGCTGGCCAAGGCCAAGCCCATCAGTGACAGTGGTAGCACCTCTGAGACCATGTATTTAAGAACATGGGGGGAAACTGCACAACGGCAATTGCAGCCAGAGAGAGGAGTAGGAATATGTTAGAGAAACCTCTGTGGACCCCAAGGTCAGTGCAGAAGTAGGTGCTCCAGGTATCAGAGGAGAGGTTCCCCTGCAGCCTGTGGTGCAGACCATGGTGAGGCAGGCTGTCCCCTTGCAACCCATGGAGGTCCACAGTGGAGCAGATACCCACCTGCAGCCCACGGAGGTCCACAGTGGAGCATATATTCATCTGCAGCCTGTGGAGGACCCCATGCTGGAGCTGTTTGCTTCCCCTGCCCCAGCAGAAAGTGGGACTGGGAAAGGCAGCCTGTCTTCCCATTGAGAGCCAGCAGCCCTGCTGGCTTGCTGGGCCACCATCTGCCTCCATGCTCCAAGGAAGGAGCTATCTCAGCTCTGAGCAAACACCTCAGACACCCAGCCAGAAGATGCATCAGCAGGGAAACAATAGAAAAGAAGATGTATCAGAAGTGAAAACCCTCCATATTCTGCTCCACTTGCATGACCATGTACATTAAATACACTTCTCACGTAATCACAGCATTTTCCTTTTCTCTGCTGAGTGGTGGAGAAGCAGATTCACTCAATGCAGTGGTCAGTCACTAGTAGACGGTACCTGCAGAACTCTTCTGTGACACAGGGCTCTTTGGAGTCCCAGGCACGCTGCTTGGCCGCTCCCAGGTCGTTTCTGTTGAAGGGAAACATCAGCGTAAGGGTGACAGAGGCCTTGAACACACACCAGAGTTATGTGTATTATACACAGACAAAGAGGGTCTGACCCTCAGTGTTCTCTGACCCAAGTTCCCACCCTGGGAGGAAGGTGCCTGCACTTCCTATCTCCATCCATCTCTTTCTGCTGTTGCTCCCCAGCCCTGGCTCCCCTGTCAGCCAGCTGGGATGGGTGGAGACAGAGCCAATTCGGAGCTGCATCACTGGTTCTTCCAGTGCAGATCTGCCCTAGGGCTGCGCTCAGCAAGAAAGCAGGGGTACAGCCATCACTGTAAGCTGGTGCCACGATGACAGCCCTTCCAGATGAAGTTAAATCAAGCTCAGCCTGGGGTCCTGCCTGCAGCCCACTGTGAACACCGTGACCTACCCAGCCACAGTCGCTGCAGCACAGCCATTCGTGGCCCTGACCCTGGGAACAAGGACCAAACAGTGGCAGTGCCTTCGCCCCTGCTGTCTGCATCAAAGGCAGCTATGCATGACTCAGAGATGTGGTTTTAGTGACATATACATACACCATAACATTTTTTTTCCCCTCAACAAAGCTATTTCCATAGCAAATCTCCTTTTTCTTTCCACTCGGGCTGTTTAGCAGCTGGGATATGCAAATGTATGTCACACCAGTTTTGCTACTCAAAAGACTGTTGATGCTTTCCCTCTCCCAGGCTTCCTCTGCAGTTCAGCCATTCTGCTCATTTCTCAGCAAATGGAAAATTATTTTTGACCCCTGAATGCAGACAATTTAATTGCAAAACTCTGTAAAAGCTGCAAACAGCAGACAGTGGAGTTACAACAGCAGAAGTCAAGCTAGAAAGCCCAAACCACCATTCCTTTTGAATACACATACTGGTACCAAACCAAATAAATAATACTGACTGCCAACATCAAATCAGAAAACAAGCAAGTTAGTGTAATCACAGAATCATAAAATGGTTTGGGTTAGAAGGGATCTTAAAGCTCATTCAGTTTCAACCCCCTGCTGTGAGCACATTCCAATAGATCAGGTTGCTCGAAGGCCCATTCAACCTGGCCTGGAACATTGCCAGGGATGAGGCGGCCACATCTTCTCTGGGCAGCCTATTCCAGTGCCTCACCACCCTCACTGTAAAGTATTTCTTTCTTGCATCTAACCTAAATGTCCTCTGTTTAAGTCTGAACCCATCACCCCTTGTCCTATCACTACAGTCAGAGGCTTATACAGGCCACTTCATTTGAAACTGTCATTCTCAAAATCCCAACCAACAGCCATCCAACCATGCCAAAACTGAAATCCTGCATCTCTCTCAATATTCTGGATGAACATGGTCAAGTGGTATTGGAGCAGTAGAGAACCCTTGGGCATAGCAGTCTAGGGTTGGCAGCCAGTGCTTCCATCAGGGCACATGCAGCCTTCTATCCTGTGCGAGTGATGCTAACAGGATGCTAACATGCTTCAAGAACCAATAAAGGCCTATTGGGTAAAGAAGGGAATACTGTTCTGTCTTTTTTTATACACATATTCATGCACATACATACACATACTGATGTCCTCATGGGTTGCGTTAGGTTCTTCATTTTGGGAAATCCCAAATCGGGGAAGGTGCCATCCCCTACACCTGTGATGCCCAAATACTTGAGACATATTCCCTGCTTACCCCTCTCTTCCCTTCTCCCTAGGCCACAGCCTGCTTTTGCTTGCAAAGAAAAATACTTTGAGCACTGAATTTTCTTTGCAAGTGCAAAGCCTGGTGAATCATGGGGAAATGTTTAGATTTTACTCAGCTTTTTGTGAACTGGGCAGCAAACTAATAAATTCCATGCTAGGTCAGTGCGAGGGAACTGGAATGTGTTTTAACTACACAGAAGGAAAATGAAATGCTAGGAGTTGTCTTTTGTGAGTCAGCTTGTCTTAGCTTCAAATACTCAAATGCATGATTAAATAAAGACAAATTCTAATTTACATTTACTGTAATGCAAAGGTAAACAGCAGAATACGCTGCCCATGTTTCTGGTAGTGATTTATTTTTGTAATGTAACTTGTTGATTACTGAATAATATGAGTTGACTTCAAGTCAAGTGCTTCAAAGAATGGCTTTTGGGGATCCATGTGGAGAGGCTGTGGTGTCCCCTTATGCTGTGCCCAAATGCACTCAGTGGGGTAACACACTTTGATCAGAACTGACTTTGACATTAGCAGTAAAAACAGTTACCTTCATATTTGGCTTGAGGCTTTTGATGCCAGCATTTCCCTCAACAATACTTTTGCATTTTTGAGTCTGTAAAAATGCAGTTAAAACCTCACAAATACATTAGAAATGTAATTAATTGGTTAAGATAACCAGCTGCTTCTTGTAATTCATCTCTCCTTTGCCTGCTAGCTGCTGTGAAGACGGTGTGAAGTGACTGATTACTCCCCTCTGCCATACAGAAAGCCCAGATACATAATTTGCAGGAAGAAATCTCATACATGAAAGAGCAGTGCCCAGCGCTTTGCGTATTTGAGAATTCAACCCAAAACATTCAGTGTCTGGACAAATCTTCTAAACTGAAGTGATTGCTGGGTTATGCACACTGAAAAGTCATAGAATTATAAAATCAAAGAGGTGGGAAAAGACCTTCAAGTTCATCAAGTCCAGCCGTTCCCCCAGCGCTGCCAAGTTCTGCCCTAAACTGTGTCATTAAAGTTTTCATCTACACGGAAATCAAATCTTTTATTGGGTAGGAAATGAAAAGAACAAGAGCGGTTTAAACCCGTTTACTTTGAGTGCTAGGAGGAAAAAACCTCCACTTCGGGGCACACAGTAAAAGAGGGGTTGTTCCTGCAGCCCAAGCGGGGATAGGAACCAACCTCCACCAGGACTGCACTGCTGTAATGCCATCTACTGGAAGCAACTAAAGTTATCAAGGTAGTAACATCACAGATTTCTCTTCAGTTTAGTCATGATCAGAATGAATGGGGAAGGGGGATGATTGCTTTTCAGAACTACACAGAAAAGGCTTGGTGAGAGATAACACCCTGCTTAATACATCCAAGACAGTCTTGTCTTGGTGTACTAAATGCAGCCTTTGATCCTCAGGCTTGGAAAATCGGAAAACTACTTGTAAACATGTGGTAAAGCAATGATCAGTACTCTTAAGAACAGATTCAAGATCAGGCTAGATTTTATATCCCTCCCAATCTTCCAGAGAGGGTTAGAGTCAGGCTAAAAGCTTTCACTCTTTGAGAGGGTGATTTAGCACTGGCAGACCAACACCTACAAGTTCTGCTCTCCATTATCAGCCACATGTTCATTATTCCATTTAGCAAAAGAAGGCAGGGAATAATCAATACTTTCCTTGTCACTCTCAGGACTGTGAAGGTGGTTTGCGAACAAAAAGAGTCCTGCAGCCCTGGGAGATACCCTGGGGGCTTTGGAGCCACCTTTGTCTAGTGAAAGATGTCCCTGCCTATGGCAGGGAGTTGGAACTGGATGAGCTTTAAGGTCCCTTCACTGGGACAGCTTTGACTGTCCTTTCACAGCCAAAGCAGGCTGTGATTCTATGAAGCTATTATGCTATGTAATTAGTTACTGTACAGCAAGGCAGTAGAAAGCCACTTGTTCGAACTGAAACGATGCAGTGAGAGGAAAAACAGTCACAATACCCAAGCTCTACGTGCCAACAGAACCAAAGAGGGCTTTCACAGATGTGGTTAAACATTTCCTCCTGAAGGAAAGTGGAAACCTGGGGTGTCCGGGGGAAAAAAAGTTCACTTTGCATCTGTTTGGCAGAATGAGAAATAACATGATGTGTCAGGCCTTCAGAGAGCCACACACTCTGGGACATCATGTCAGTCAGGAAACACAGCTTCTGCGGAGGTCTGAATGCTGATGAGTTTTGTGATCAAAGTTGTAGCAGCAGAAGGAATGTGGTGTGCCTTCCCCATGATCCAGCAGCACTCTGAGGTCAAAGCAGCTGCGTTCTAGTCTGAACTTACCACATCAGCCAAACATCAGGGCTTTAACATCTACCATAATCCCTCCTCAGTGTGCTCATACTGCTTTCAGGACTGGATTTAGTACCCCTGCATTCTGTCATGTGTAGTGCTATTTTAGGAACTAAATGCTCCATAGTTTCATCAGCCAAACCATGAGAATACGGCAGAGCAAGCCAGAGGACCTCTTGGTCTGCTTAGTGTGCAGTAACTTTCCCTGGTCCAAAGGATCTGTAGCAGTTACAATCTGTCCCTCCTACAGCACCTGCACTGGTGCTAGCTCATGTCCTTATAAATAGGTTTGGAGTTCGGTTTGATTTTAACAGATCTCTCATGTTGAGCAGCTCTAAACCCAGTTACTGCCCTGAATAATGTGAAGCTGTGCAGGCTGCATCAGTCACTGACATGGATCACAGGATCACAGAACATCAGGTTGGAAGGGACCTCACGGATCATCTGGTCCAACCTTTGTAGGCAAAGCATGACCTAGAAAAGATGCCCAGCACCCTGTCCAGCTGAATCTTAACAGTGTCCAGTGTTGGGGAATCTACCACTTCCCTGGGGAGATTACTCCAGTGGCTGATGGTTCTCATGGTGAAAAATTTTCCTACTGTGTCCAATCACAATCTCACCAGGAATAACCTGTGAGATACACTATATTATTAGTAAGACATTATTCCTGTCTTTTCCATGTGAGTCCTTCTAAAAAGAGAGTCTCCATCTTCTTTGTAAATATCTTTTAAATACTGGAGCACAGTGGCACAAATCCAGTTCTCTCAGCCTTCACTCACGGCTTTCCAGTCTTTTGACCATCTTTGTGGCCCTTTTCTAGACCATCTCCAGCCCATCCACATCTTTTTTGTATAGCAGGAACCAAAACTGAACACAGTACTGCAGGTGTGGCCTGACAAGAGCGCAGTACAGTGGGGCAATGACATCTTTATCTCTGCTGGTGATGCCCGTGTTGATGCTCCCCAGCATCCTGTTGGCTTTCTTTGCTGCAGCAGCACATTCTTCGCTCCTACTGAGCCTGTACACCACAGGCCTCTTTCCACAGAGCTGCTCCCAAACTACTCCTTAAAACATGAAGAATTAGAAGTGATTTTTGCACTAGGATAGAACAGGCCCCACAGTCTTACCTCATTGTTTTTGAATTCACTTTGCTTTTGCCAATGGCATGTAGGAACCACCCCTATGTGCACATAGTTTGCTAATCTCCTGTCCTTCCTTTGCTGCTCCCCTGCATTTTTCTAGGCTTTAAGTGAGGTTTGCAGCCTGCCCGTGGCTCCTAACAGTGCAAAGATTGGTTGGACCTGTGCGTGGAAGGGAATACAAACAGCCCTGCTTTGGAAACAGGTTTTCCTTTAAGAGTTCAACACTGCAGTCCCCAGTCCAAGCCTCCAGGCTGTTTGAAGCTGGCTTTGCTGGAAGGAAACTTCAGCAGCCGGAAACAAAGTGCTGTCAGTGCTTTCACACCTTATCTCCCCTTCCTGACTAAGATCTTCCCCACATTTGTGACGAATCAGAAAGGGTTTCATGGCACTTAATTTCATGGCACTGTGTGTGGGAGAAAACAGCCTAAAGGGAAGTCAGGGGGAGTGTGGGTTTGTGCACGTAAGGAGAGGAAATCACTTGCAATGCCCTGAGACTGGAGTAAACCATTTAAAACTTTAGAAGCCGATGAATGGGGGAATGAGAGCACAAGGAAAATGTTTTGCTCCTATTCTGTAGCACAAGATTTTGTTTCATTGGAATGTTGAGGTCTAAAGAACTAACTCCAGGCTAGGAAGAACCATCCTGCTCTCCCCTCCTGACCTCCTGCAGAGTGTGAGGACTGTCCTGATTCAGCACAACAGCCCTCTCATCTTTATGCTCCCAATATTTTGGTGCAGTGCCCCTACAGAAAGGAACCCATGGGTCACCTATAGCAGCATCACCTCTAAAGGCCAAAACAACCTGCCCATGCACGAGCCTCTGAACTGCAACATGGTCCTTCACATAGTAGTAATCCCATTGCATTGCAAGGTCACACTCCTCTATGGGCCTCTCAGGATCCTGACCTTTGCTTCATCCTCATAATGAAGAGAGACAAGAAAAGCAGCAGAAGTGACAGATGCAAATCTCTCTGCACCTGCATGGAACAGGAGATTCAATCTCACACGTGCTGTAAGCAGAGCACCATGCAGTACATGAACTACTTCAGCAAGAGCTGCCGTGCCAGAACTGACATCCAGCTCCATCCCCCAGGCAGTTCAATTAACATCGTCTAAGGCTGCCGTATCCTCAGTCCCAAACTCGCGCCATGGATACAGGCACCTTCCAAGAGTTCTTGAAATCTTTCATCCATGTGTTGAGAATAGAGGTGCTTGTCACTACCCCAACAGCATGGGGAAAGTTGATGACAACGGTCCTTACTTGATCTCACAAAATGAGCACTGGGAACTGTACCATGCCCCTCCTTTTGCAAACACTGTGCAACAAAGCTGAGCCCTTCACTGCAGGCTTAGCAGTGATAATAATGCTATTTCCAGCACTGTCTGAGACACACTTGGTTTTCCTAGGCTCTAGGCCGCTTTACCAGGGCAGGTTTCTTTATCACCGTTTAGCTGAGCGTCCTATATCAGAGAGAAATCGTCACCAAAAAGTTCTATATGCACAAAACGAAAGATATAATAAAAATGTTTGATACCTCTTTGGTGTCTCCACAGCTGGCTCACTATTGGAGTTACAGTTCATAAGTTTAGTTGGAGCAGGTGTTGACCGTAGCTGGTGAGAAATGAAAGAAAAACCTCAACCCACACACTACATCCTTCCAAGCTCCTTAACTGACTCAGAGAGATGGAAAAGTATCAGGCAGGAGAAGTACTACAGCAGGTCATGGTTATAGTCCTTCCATCCACTGCTCCCTCAATTCAGGTTTAGCAAGTACTTCAAAAGAGGCAAGAATTGTCTCAAGTGGTGAACTTCCTCATTGCCTTCCAGCACTGCAGTCCCAGTTGTCTTCAAATATAGAGTCCTTTTAATGCATCTGATTGTGCTGATCCCCAGGCCGATACGTGTACTCTGGGTCTCAGGGATGGGACAGGGTGTGCTGACAGGAACTCTGGGCACATGCCTATTTAAATGAACTACTCAGTCACCTGCCTCAAATAAATGGATTGTTTTCAGCTCACTTTGAGGTTGCTTCCTAATCAAGCAAAGATAAAACAAATCTTGTTTATTGTCTGAAAAAAAAGAGCTTGAGGTTTGGCAAAGGTTGGAGGTAACTAACCAAAATGACTAACTTACCAATAGCCTTACTGGCACCCTTAGCCAAATCCATTCCAGGCTGTGCTTGGGCTGCCAGGATAGATCTCATATACATTTTCTCTGGAGAACTAGCCATTCTCTGTATTTACCCTGTTCCTTTCCCCACTCACAGCAGCACCAGTGAACGTGCAGATATCCCCGTGTGTTCACAGGGTAGGAAATTCTCCTACTTCATCTGTTGTCATCCTCCATTTACCAAGCATTATTCAAATGGCTTTTATATTCTTAAGGTCTAGCTTACAATGGCGCAGTAAGCTGGTGCTTACTGTACCTGCTGCTTCTTAATCTTAATTGCTTTAATTCTTTTTATGTGCTTACAATGCTCAAAAGTTGTATGTCTGTGGAAAGAATAATTGACCTTGCATCCTACTAATGTCACAGTGCTCTCAGCTCTGGCATTCCCCAGAAGCTATGAGACATAAATGTAGTGAAAGATGAATTTTGGGAGAACATCAAAACGCACAGAAGTCCCTTTGAGTTTCCATGGGTATTCTCTAACCCGGTGAGTGTCCTAATCACAAAGGTGTCACATGCATGATGACCACAACCACTGTTGCCATGTTTTACAGAATCAATAGAATTGAGTTGGTTGGAAGGGACCTTAAAGCTCATTCAGTTCCAATCCCCTGCCACAGGCAGGGACACCTTCCACTAGACCAGGTTGCTCTGCCCATGTTGTGCCAGGTATTGCTCATGACAACAGACCATGGGCAAGGCACAAGGAGGATTAGGTTGTTGGAGTTTCCAGCTGTGGTTTCCAGTGGGGCTTTGACACGTCTGTTATCAACCCCTCAGATCAGGATGGTTTTTTAGCAGATACTGGTTTGGTGCTGGAAAATTTACTTGCAAGACAACGACAGCACCATGCTGAATAGAAAGGACCCAGTTGCTCACTAGCCACAGGATGCTAAAGGTCCCTGAGCACCGGGTTTGTCAGGTAAATGCAATGCATTTATGGCACTGAATTTTCACCTACTGTTTGAATGCCACCTAGAAAAGTGCAGTCTGTTGTTTCTGCTCTTCCTGGGGTCAGTGGGCAGGCTGCAGGTTGCAGTGGTTGCACCGCTGGATCAGAAATCTGCCTGGAGTTAGGAGCATCAGTGGAAGAAAGGTGAAGGGCAAATCAAAGTAAGGAGGAAAGGGGGCTCAGGGCACAGAAACAGGGAAGACGGCTGCGGGCGGTACCCTGGTAGGTACCTTAGGACACTAAGTAATGCGTTCTTTTTCCAGGCAGATCAAGAAAATGTTCCTAAAATTCAGAAGTGCTGGACTTGAGATTCCTGTCACAGAAACAACCACTTGCAGCCACACATTTCAGTGCCTGCCCCAACCCTTGCTGTTGCAGGTGGCATTCTACTAATGATGTTTGTGACCATGAGACTACATGGACCTTGATTAGGATTGAGATAATGTGAAAGCAGAATTGCAGCTTTCCAGGAGACAGAAAGCCATTTAGTAAATGGGCAGAACACAGCACCACAGACAGGAAAAGCCTGGAAATAAGGACACACCATGTAAGGCTGACCTCAGCTTAGAATGCAGAACGGCAGCACGCCACGCACACGCTTGTGTCAGAAGTAGATAAGTCATGTTTAACGTGATGGGCAAGGTAGCTGGCATGCTATTGTTTGACTAATGCAAGAGGTATTACAGCTGCAGCACATCACAGGATTTCTTTAGCTTAATCAAATATTTTCCTGCTGAATCTACCACCCACACAGAGTTGTAAACCACTCCTACAGACACAGAGCAACTCCATGGCTAACCACAGAGTAGCTGTGCACTCTGGGCACATGTAATCCTGGGAAAGGGGAGAGGCTCTGCTGTAGTAAGCTGCATGAAGTTGCAGACATGGTATCAGTGATCCTGATGCCTGAGCCAAATATGAAGCATTGTAAAGCAATGCAAGTGGGAAGAGCAGTGCTATTTTCCTTGCTTTTGGCTCTGGAAACGCCAGCTAGAAGCCTGCTGTCAACCCCCCCAAACCAGCAGCAACTGAAATGCCCTTCATTATTTCACAGGGACTGTCAAGCTAGGAGAGATGCAGAGCAGAAATTACTTCATCTTAATTGCACCTGCTTCCAAAAGACCCACAGCTTGCCCGGATGTGCTCAGAGGTGAGTGGAAGTGTCAGCACACTCTTTGCCCTCTCTCCCAGACAGGGTTTCTTCCTATTCACAGTCTTCCCATCAGCTCATGTACATTAAAGGTTCTGAAAGCTTCACACAGTGATTTTGCAACCCAGGCCTGCCGGGAACATTTATTTCCTGAATTTCCAGCAAAATGACTTTGCTTCTTGCTGGCTTGCTCCAGTGGTACCTGTCTTGGGAAGGGAACAGGCAGGGACATCCCTGCACAGGCAATCTCAGCTGCGTGGTGAAGTGGACACAGGCCCCCCCTGAGGGGCTGGCAGAGGTCTACAGCACCTCACATAAACACCGCTTTACTTCAGTGATGCCACACACAACAACTCTCACACAGATGGAGGAGGGTGCATAAAGCACTGGGAGATGTGTCAAGCTGGGGCTTGAGCCAGCTCACTTGGAATATGAAGGCCACAAGATAACTGGCAGTTTCTGGAGACCTTACTCCATGTGTCTCCCAGCAGGTCAACACCAGGGCTGACCCATGAACCCAAGGAGTGCAGACGGACAAAGGAGGGAGCCCACCGCTGCTTGCTGAGGTAAAGCCTTGTTAAACCTCAAAGAGTTACTTCTCAGGGTAACCACTGGTCCGCCGTTCATTGCTCCAACAGCAGAAAGGTTTCCCCTCTGGCTCAATAAAACCTGCAAGTACTGCACACATAAATGCATTTGTTTTTTCCAGCTCAGACCCAGTAGTTTCCAGCACATAGAACAACTCTGTGGGGCTCACAGCTCTGCAACACTGAGCTGCACTCTGCCCAGCTCTAAGCCACATGCTTTGGCTACCTTGAGTAAGGCAAAGTTTGCTATGCAGAAGGTGTTCTCCTCCTGAGACACCCCTGAAGCTGTACTTGTAGATCCTGCCTTCCCTTTCCACTGCCTTCCTGCCAGCCACTTGTGCAATGAAGGGATCTAGAGACATACTTTTTTCTGTGACCATTCCTGTGCTAACAGGTCGTATTTCTGATGTTTCCTGAACCTGTCAAGGCTTCCTGCCCCTGGATAAACATTTTTGCCCTCATCTGGTTTGCAGAGCTGTTGGCCTGGCCTTCCAGCTCCTGTTATCCAAGTAATCCCCAGGGGTACTGCAGCCTTTCAGATGCTGCATCTCTCCCAGAGTGCTGTCCCTCTGAAGCATGAGCACCCCTGCAGATGTGTGTGCATGTGTGAGCATGCTGGGGTGTTTGCAACAGCTGTAGGAATGAAGTGTAGAAATGGGGTGCGGCATTTTACAGATGTGCTGTGTATCCTATGTGCTGCTGGGGAAGAAAGCCAGGCCAGATATTCTGGGTGTGAAGGGAGGTGTGCTCACTCTATAGGACCTGATGGGAAGAGGCTGTTTCACTGTGCAGCCCTCTCTGTGCCTGCTGCATTCTGCTGCATCACGGCTGCATTCTGCTTTAGGAGTAGTAAGGGGCAGTAATAGTAGAATCATAGAATAGTTTGGGTTGGAAAGGACCTTAACATAATCCAGTTCCAACCCCTTGCCACACGCAGGGACATCACACACTAGATCACATTGCTTCAAGTCTTGTCCTACCTGGCCTTGAACACTGCCAGGCATGGGGCAGCCACAGCTTCCCTGGGCACCCCACGCCAGCGCCTCAGCACCCTCACAGGGAAGAACTTCTTTATATCTAACCTAAATCTCCCCTGTTTCAGTTTGAACCCATCACCCCTCGTTCTGTCACTACAGTCCCTGATGAACAGTCCCTGCCAACCTTACAGACCCCCGTCACACACTGGAAGCTGCTCTGAGGTCTCCATGCAGCTTCTCTTCTCCAGACTGAACAGCCTCAATTTTCTCAGCCCGTCTCCACATGGGAGGTGCTCCAGGCCCAGATCATCCCAAAAAAGAAAAGTGAGGACATTTTTTAAGCTCTCCTTCAGTTCTAGGCTGCAAACTCAAGTCCCTGGTGAGATTCACTGCAGCCAGTTTTACCTGTCTGTGGAGTCAGGGCTGTCACTGAAGCTCGCCTTAGAGTCAATAAAAAGATTGGCACTTCCAGGGTGTAGCTCACATAAGCTATTCCAGACACCTACTTCAGAAAGACAAAAGGGAGGTAAAGGTAATTATTTCCTTTCATGGTGAGACTGGAAGATCCTATTTAAATGGAGCTGTCCACCCTGGGGATGGTACCTTGCCAGGTGAATCAAACTCTGCCCTGCTCAGACAGCAATAGGGGGGGTGAAACCTATCTAAGGACACAAAAGTAAACAGCCTGGAGGCCAGTCAGTGCTGTGGACTCTGATGGGCACTCCTTTGTACACACACTTCCTTCCAGCTTATTACCTTGCTCGCTGATTATAAACAGCACAAACATGCACTTAATCCTCCAGATCCCAGGAGATGTATCTGCTGTCCCGGACAGCACAGGACTCCTTGCAGAATTAATGATGCAAAGTAAGGACCATGACAGCTACAGAGAAGGGTACTCCAGGTATTTTACAGTGGTTTGATATCTCTCTTCTCTGTCCTCTTTCTTACGTTTTGCTAGGACAAGCTTGGATGTCTGTAGATGTTGCACAAGTTAGGCAGCAGGCATCCTGATTGTAGTGTAACTGATGCAGACTCAAGCTTCCTATTGTGTAAACAAATTTGAGGTATATTGAAATCCTCTTGGGCTTCATTCTGCAGCTCTTTTACAGGTCAGAGGCCTTAGAAATGGCTTCAGGATTGAGTTCAACCAGTTTCAAAGTATGATACATGTGGATAGTTTATCTGGTTGGGCCATCAAGTGGAGATAGACAGGAATGTGCTGTCTTTGTCGGCTGTGCAAATCTGTTTGTTCCCTACAGAGTCACCTCAATTCCTTCATTACAGATTTCTCTAAAACCTTTTTTTCCATATAAGAACTCTGTCGCATAAATTCTATTTCTTTCCAGTTGTAAACCAATTTCCTTGTGTTTTTCATGGAAAGTCACTTAGACCACAAGCCAACATGCATGGTGGAAATACTATTATGGTCAGATAAGATGTATGGATAGCACAGGCAGATAGATAATCACCATGTGGAAGGACACACCACTGGAAACAACTGGCCATGATATTAATGCCTCACAAGGAGGGGAGAGTGCTACTGTATTTTGAAGGCTCAGAAGAATCAAGATGTTGCTTGCCCCTGCAATCCCACTTCCTCTCCCCAGGAATGGGAATGCGTATGTGAGTTCCCATCTCTGAACAGCTCAAGCACCAAGAGAAAAAAACTACTTAATGCAAGAAAAAAAGGCTTCTGCAACATGTGAGAAGGGGAGCAAACGGTGGAGCAGAGATGGGGCAGTGCCAAGCAAGTTCAGAAAGGTTGATGTTGGATGGGCTGGTCACCTTAATACCTCCTGCACTCAGGAGAAGAGCTACACGAGGGGTTCAGCTGGGGAGCAGCACAGCACCAAAACTTGTATAGTTTTTGTTTGCTGACCTTCCTCAAAGACCATGTCTCCTCCTTGCTTCCATTCCAGCAGATTGCATGGTGTGGAGCCCACTGGCTGCTGCCGCCCTGTGCATTGCTGGCTAATCCTGCCTTTTCCTAGGGAGCAGGAGGGCAGGACTGTCCAGGGAGAAGCACAGTGGGGATATTTATTCATTTATTTACATGAACTCATATCAAGATTCTTTGACTTAGACAACCAGAAAAAGCAAAGCAGCAGTTGAGTGACAGCAGCTAAGTTAGATGTGATGTACTTAAAACTGGGGAAACAAAGACACCAAATAAAGAACAACTCCCATGTGAGTCTCAGGTATGTGTCACCCTCTGCATTGATTTCATATAGGTTAAGCTTTACAGACTGAAAGAACAGGCCTGACAGGGACTTCAGGAATTTTGTCTCTGCTGTGACCCAAAACAAGACCAACGTGGCTTCATCATTTTGTGTAACCTGCTCTTAGAGACCTCCAATGATACGGACTCCCTGGCAACTCCCTACTCCCACACTTTACTATCTTAAGAGAGCTAGGAAGAGTTAGTTGTCCCCATTGCAACTGAAGTGTGTTACTGTGTCTTCTAGTGATGACAGGCATTGCCAACAGTCTTCTCTACAACAGCATTTTATGCATTTGAAGCCTACTTTCATGTCCTCACTTTGCTTTCTTAGGGCAGAGAGACCCAATCTCTAATATTTGCCCACAGGCCATGTTTTACACATCTCCCATCATTCTTGCTACTCTCTTCTGGACTTTATCCAACTGGCTCGTATCTTCCCTGAAGTGTAAAGTCCAAACAAGATAAAATATTCCAGCTGAGGCTTTATAATTTCCTTGTAAAGTTGGAGACTTACTTCATGCTTCCCAGACAACATTCCTATTTACACAATGGAAAATGCTGCTTGTTTGTATTCTAGGACAACACTGCTGGCTCACACTCAAGTTTTAGATCCTCCAGAGCCCCTGTGTCTTTGTCTGTAAACTGCTCCTTCATCTGTCTTTGTCACTTAATTATTTCACATTAACTCTTCAATCTGAAGTGCATCTTTACTGAACAGCGTCCCAGTCTTCCTGCATGCCCTCAGCTGCAGGAGGCTTGTGAATTCTGGGCCTGTTCTGTGCAGCACACCATGTTCTCTCCCAGCTTCAGTTCAAATAGACGGTTTGAATAAGTGCTCTCAATGTCAACATGCCATTCATTACTGGAAATACAAACTAGAATGATACCTCGGGCACATCCCTGCAGGATTTCCTTCATGCAAACTTCCCTTTGGCAAGGGACCATTGATTACCATGCTCTAAGTATGACCTGCCAAGCAGTTTTGTACCATCTTGTTGTAATTTATCTGTGGTCCCCTTTCCCTTTAGCTTGTTTTCCCTCCAGTCTGCTTTCAAACTGCCTTTGCTGCTTTTAGGACCTGTAAGTGAGCTGCCTTTGGCACCTCTGCTCACAGACCTGCCCTGCCTGGAGGGTGTATAAATGTTTAGCCACAACTCTACCACAGGAGAGAGCACACACCTCCTCCCACCACTGCTTGTCAGTGATGGAAGTGCTAAAATTGCCATGAACCTGCCAAGAAACCCTGCTTTTGCTAGCACCCATTTTCAGAAAGGTGGTGGGTGCTAGCAAGGCCCCAGAGTGGGTCAACGGGATGCTCTGTTGTGCTCTTATCCCACACAGGGCTCAGGCACAGCCCTGGGCTTGGTGCATACCCACCCCACACACTGGGATATGCCTCTCACTGACTGACAGGGCAACTGGTCGGGCACACAGGACAGCTCGAGTACGCCAGGAGAAGGACATGCCACTCCGAGGATGTCCAGATCCGACATTTATAAGAACAGACAATGAACTCGATGCCTGGAGCTTCCACATATGCTTTCCATAAGGCTGGGATAAATGTCTGTCTTCTACCCACACGCACATGAGACACATGATGGAAGGGATGACCAAAGGGAGGATGAATGATAGCAATGTGTTACATGTATAAAAAGAAAGCAAGAACATGCATTTGTGTGCTTCAGGCTATAGGAGACCTTGCAGAGTGCTGTTCAACCAAAAACACAGTGCTAAATTTGCTACCTAACACCAGCCCTGAAGGAAACCCCACAGTGTAGTTGTGGCTTTTCCACAGCTCTCTGTCAGAAGGTTCTAAATGAAGGAGTAGACAAACTCACTTTTCATTGTAGCCCAGTGTAACAGGGCCCTTGGAAACCCAAGCCCAAGTCTGTGTCCCACTGTTCTGCTGCATGTTGGAAGGTCCAGCCCTTTGGTGCCAGCTCTCCACCTACTCCACAAAGCAGAAGGCCCTGGGAGGGCTGAGGTCCCACAACTGAAACCATAATCTTCAGTGAACAGGGCCTTGCTGTTACCCAAGTTACCTCAAACTCACCTTCCAGTGCGGCCATGTTAATGTACAATTCTAATAAAGTAATGTATTATCAACAGCTGGTTCCAGCAAAGCAGGTACAGATGCTTGAGCAAGACAGAAGGGGAAAAAAGCCACAATTAAACCACTTAGACACACCAGCCACAGAGAGATGTGTGCTGGTACCATGTCCCCTTAACAAACACTGCCAGTGTTCATCTTGAAACAGCAGCACTGCAGCAGTGACAGGACAAACAAGCAGTTGAGACAAGGCAGAAGGCGCACTCAAGTGAGCTGTCCAGTTTATGAGCTTCTAATAAATATCATCCAGGCTAATGTAGCTCTACCATAGGAAAGATGGGGAATGCAGCTTTAGACGTACTGTCTTTGATTTATCATATGGCTCAAAGCCAAACAATACTTCCTGACAGTCAAGGTGCAATCCCACTGTAAGACAGCAAGCTTTGCATGCTGCACTGACTTTATGGAGACTGCAGATGAAGAGTTTTATCTCATGAAAACCAGGCTCTGCTTCTTACTGGTTTTATCTGAGCTCAACCCAGTGCATTTGAGTAAGTCCACCACCATATTGGCTCAGCACTGAGCTTAATCGCCTCCTCACCCACCTCTGACCTGCAGTGGGGACAGGATATCTAGCTCCTGCTGATCTCCCCAGCCATGCAGGGGATGCTGCCCATGAGCCACAGCAGACTGTGCTTGAAAATGAAGGCAGTGTTTCATGGTAATGTACCTCCTGGAGGGTGCTACGAGATGTCGTGCATAAAACTCAGGTAAATCATTATTTGTCCAAATTTTAAGCCAAAGCCTTCTGTAATAAAACAAATGAGCCCCTGAATGGACCATGAGGCACGATGTGACAGCCCATGGCCCTCCTTGCACTCACAATGAGCCAGATAATAGAATGCCAGTGGTCACCCCAATGGGTTTGACTCCGTTATGAGCAACATGCACTCTTGCTATCCTCTCCTCCTTTGTCATTCTGTCATTCTTTTTGCTAAAGCAATCTGGTTTTGCTGGTCACAAGTCCCTGTTTTGCAATGCTGCTGTGAGGTCACGATGAGAAAAGCAGGTACACTTAGGGGGTGGTACCAGTCTGACAGGTCTTCAGCAGCTGATAAGATCCTTAGTTAAGCCTGCTTCTGTGCTAGCATGGCAGTGAATAAAACACACAAATATACACTGGAAACTGTGTCTTTGATGTCCCAAAATAGGGTGGTTTTCTTCCTTTGCATCCATGGGCAACCTGCCCCTGACCAAGCACCTTTCCAATTAACTTTCTGTTTTTCCCTAGCAATGCTTTAGTGATAGCTGACATTCTACCAAACTTTTTGCAAACATGCACATCTACAGACACACAGGCCTCCAGCTAAAGCAAAAGGAAATAAGGAATGTGGCAAAAACTATACCCCTAACCATGGTTCATATTCTACAACATTTATGGCAGGGGTGTTTCTAATTTACATTCTCTTCTGTAAAAGCTTCAGATGTCTTCTAATGGTCGGGATTAAGATAACAGATGATCAGAATACTAAATCCTCTTATAATTATGGTCTTTCATATGGTGACAGGGTCATATTAATTCCTTTGACTCGGGGCCTACTTTGTCATCAAAATCAACTTCAGAGCCAATTTCCTACAGCAGACCTGTACGGGTAGAGTGACACATTTACGGGAGCCTCCACCCCCACTTACCATTCGTGAAGGTGTTGACATAGTACCTTCGTCCCTGGGGTGACATATAGCTCTGCCAGCCGGGGGGAAGATGGCCGTTCAAGGTGTCTTCTGCCTGAGGAGTTGCTTTTCTGGGTTTCTGCTGAGAAAAGAGAAAAACTCCAAGCTATTAAATCAGTACCTAGATAATGTAAGATCTAACCAGACACAAGCTGGAAAGGGACCACGTGGTTTGGCATTCTAGAGATTGCAATGTGTCCAAACACTTTTAGTCCACTTCTCCTCTCATCTGTCCTAGCTTTGTCCAGAATAGGAAGAAACCTTCCCTCAGAGCACTGGCTACACAGAACATCCTTTGGGAGAGAAATTAAACCCCTCTGTATTTAATGTCCCATGGCACCTGGACCTGACTATGAAAATTCCTCTCTGTAAGCAGTAAAATGCTAAGTGTAAAATAAGTGCCTGGGAAAGCCAGGCATGCCTCTGGCACTCATCTGATTTCATGTGGATATAATGGTGGGTCAAAGCACTTGTTCATGGAGGTGCTGCCCCAATTTAATTTACAGGAACACCATCACCTTCAGACATTTTAAGAAGAAACACTACAAAGTCATGTTGTCTACAGGAGCAGTGTGCTGAAGTGGATTTATCAGTATGCTGATTATATACTAATAATGCTTGTAATTACCAATGCATACATCACTGACCTAGATACAATCTGGATCCATATCATCCAGATACAGGATCACAAGCAGTCAGGTTGCTAGGAGTGATCCAGCTCATTAGAACAGTGAGAGATGAGGGTCATGCTGCTGCCTGCTCCCTAGGTACACACAGAACTGCTGCCAGGGTTCAGGTGCCACCTCAGCTGTACATTTTCCCACTTCAGTGCAGACAGGGTGCAAGGAAAACAAAAAGGTGAAGCTGAAGTGCAAGCAGTGGTCCCATTACACTGCATCCCCTGCACTGTTTCCGGATTCACAGTAGCTCTGGTGGTTCCTTGGGATTTACAGCAGCTGCTTGATGTGAGACTGGCAAAGAAAGCTTCATCCCAAGGGAGACATGAACCCCATTTGGTCCTTTCAATCAGGAACACTGAATAAGGCAGAGGTAGAGAGATAAGATGCATGGCTAAAGATTGCCAGTTTCAGCCCTATAGTGCTGCAGCTACAAACCCAAAAGCCTCCTCCTGGCTCACATCCAGAGAGCTCTACTTTGTCTCTCCACATTCCCTAAGGCAAACCAGGCATGTGATGTACTCATTTTTTGTTTGTTTGTTTGCATTGCCTTCAAAGGAAGGAACACAAAAGAACAAGGGAAAATGTGTGAAATGGAATTATTTATCCCATGGAAACTAATCTTTGTTCAGGAAATGCTTTTTGGCATGGGGGGAGCAGGTCTGAAGTGACTGCGCTAGATTCACAAGCAGCCATGTCCAGGGAACGGAGTTTCGGCTCCTGGCTGAATGTAACGTTCAAGCCCTGACAGACGTGAACAGTACCAACAGAAAGAAACCGGTGATGCATCCTTCTACACGTTGAGTCTGAGTGAAATTCCAATTGCGTTACAACCCAGAATAAAAGGAACATTTAATGATTTTGGAGCCAAAAATCTACTTTATGTTTCTCTTCAGTGTCAGAAAATGCTGATTGCAATGGCCCTCAGGAGGCTCTGAACTTGAGAATGAGCTCGTGTTCGTGCCTCATCAGGCGTACTCACACAGACAGGTCGCAGGCTCCAAGGCAGCCTAAGGCCAGTGTGAACACTGTCTCACTGCTGCAGCTCAGATGCAGCCTAAGCTAGTTAGGATTGACCTCCTGTCCTACAGCAGAAATACAGCCTGGGAGACTCAGCCAGCCCAATCCCAACAGAACAAGTTAGCTTAGGAGATACAAAGGGACTCTATGGGGTGTGTGACTCAAATCTCATGCTCTGCATGCCAATGGCTAGCACAGTTAATGCAGAATTAATCAGTAGGATAGCAACCATCTATTGCTACCCCATGTGTTTCTGCTCTTTAAGGTTTAATCTTACCAGTTTGCAGTTCCCCTCACCCTGCTGTACATGTGAGAAAGCAGAAGCTTTCACAGTTTATGTTACTATTTCATTTTTTCCTGATCTCAGCTTATGATACAAGTGAAAACTTCTCTTGCACATTAGCCTACTCAAAGGCACATGTTCTCATTATTCTTGCTGTTATTCTATCGCCTAAAAATGCATGACATGAAAATCTCACCTTAGTAAAGCTGGCACAACCATGCCTGTTCTGTGATCAGAGGGGTGGGACCCCTCCATACATGCCACTGAAACACCTCACTTTCATTCAGCTTTCTGTGAAAGCTCCGAGTCTCACTAATGAAACTGTCATACCTCATTATAGAAACATTAAGCTATCCCAGTTTTACCTCTGTGTTAACTGAGGTCTTCTCCAACTGAAACAGACCTATGAGATGTGTGCTTGAGCCATTGCATAGGACGGACCAGCTCTAGGAATGAACTGATGCTGTGAAGCGGGCTCTGACTGTTAAGAGCAGTTAAGAGAACTGGGCTTGTTCAGCCTGGAGAAGAGGCTCCAGGGAGACCTGAGAGCAGCTCCAGTGCCTAAAGAGGCTGCAGGAAACCTGGAGAGGGGCTTTGGGCAAGGGCCTGTAGGGCCAGGCCAAGGGAATGGCTTGAACCTGCCCGAGGGGAGCCCGAGCTGAGCTCTGAGGCAGAAGCTGTTCCCTGTGAGGGTGCTGAGGCGCTGGCACAGGGTGCCCAGAGAAGCTGTGATGAGCTTTAAGGTCCCTTCCAATCCAAACCACTCCGTGATTCTGTGCTATGAGTGTTTACAGAGGTGCCCTGTTTCACTGTGCTATGCCACTTGTAACATGGCTCCAACAGCCATGTACTTATTTCCAGTTCTTTACAGCCATACATTGGCACTACCAGAAACTTGCTCACACAACCACGACACCTGCAGTACAGCCTTAATATCCAACATCATCCCTTTATTTGGTTTTACTCTCAGTAAAAACTGAAAATAACTCACTGCAGGCTTCCCAAACATGACATCCCTGGAAGCATCACATTGTTTGTGCAGGTGATGCAGACCAGTGCACTGGCATATGGCATGGATACATACTCTCATCACATGGACCTTACAAACAGAAGCTGGTTTGTGCAGTCATCCTTTTCATCCTGTTCAGCTTCTGGGACTTGCCATGCAGAGGAGTTTTTCCATCTCACATCTCTCTCAGTCTCACCTCACTACAGCTTCAGCTAATGTAATGAAACATGGGCAATAAAAAGAACTCTTGAAAAGAGTCTGACCAGTGCAGTCACCCCAGTAACTGCACTGACAGCTAAGAAGGCTGTTTGATTTCGGTCTCCATGTCAACCTCCTGAGGGGCTGCCTTTGCACCTTACCCATACATGATCCTTATCCAAACCAGGCAGGTTTGGTGAGAAACCCACAGCTTTCCTTCCAGAAGCAGAGAATCAAGTAACATATGCAGAGAAGGGAAAGCATGATAGCCTCAAACTATTTTCTGAACCACAAAACCAGTCTCTTTCCCAGCATATTCCAAGCAATAGCACAGAATGCTGGGACATATCCTGGGATAGCTCCTGAACTCTCTCATTAATGGTCCCCCTTTATTGTTTGCCAAAGCCCACTGAAGAAGAAGAAATAAACTCTGCAGTGTAGGAGTGCACCAGCTCGTGAGGAATTTGGCAGCAGGCTGGGTCTCTCAGCTTCACTGCATGCATCTCTGGCCTTGAAGATAACAGAGTTACAGCGAACTATCTCTGCTGTGCATGATCACCCCATACTGAGGAATTTGGGGTAATCCAACTCTGGGTTCTGTTCCAGAATCTGGAGGGTACTGAATTTCACACATTATTACTGCAGGCTTGTAATTCCTGTCCTTAACACCTGCCTTCCCTCCTGAACTGAAGTCCTATCCATTCCTGCTATCCCTCTTTCTTAATATGGTCCTATAGTGATCCCAAGTACCAAGCAGGTTGAGACTTGATTTTAGGGCCACTGGTATTACTTTATTTCATACAGTCAGCACCAGTACCCTGCAAGCACAGATACCAATGGTTTGCTTACGGGAAGCTCTGCAATTGCCCCAACATCCTTTGAGTCACTTCAGTGTTGCTTCAGCTCTCTCTGATGGACTACAGGAAAACCAAGGTCTTTTACAGACAGATGCCATGGCTGTATTCTTAAACAAAGGCTATGACAAGAGATGCATGTGGACTGTATAGAGGTGACCAGCAAATGTTGGATGAAAATAGTGTAAAGATCAAATTTAAGCCATTATGCTTGCAGGTGCTAATTCTATTTTTGAGTTACTAATATTTCTGTCTTTGATTCTGATTTTGCCAACAAAGAAGTGCACCATAGTCCCTATCAATGATGATCAAGGGAAACCTCAGCACTGCCAAATGCTGAAGTTCTTGTAAACAATGGGGCAGTGGTTTCCTTGGATGAGCATGGAGTATGGATATGTGGATGTCTTCCTTTTGTTTGACAGAAGAATGTGTTCCTGAACAGCAACTCACAGTTGGGCAGGACGTTGCACCCTCCTCCTCCCCACCCTCCATGGGGACTGCCGAGGAAGATCCTCTGGATGCTGGGGCCGCTTCTCTGTTAGAGTTCCTAACTGGTCCCAGCGCAATCCCATCCCGCACACATGAAATCCCACTCCTATAGCAGCTCTGCTCCAAACTGAGACTCCAGACATGAAAGAGGAACTGAAAACTAAATAGGGGAGGAACTGAAACGAAACTTGGCTTCATCTGAGTTTCCTCATCATTCTATGCTCATTGAAGAAACGGAACCAGGAGGCTCTGGAATACATGGTGTGGGGCAGTAGCATATGGGGCTATAGATCCAGTACCACATAGTTTTGGCACACTCAGCAGTGCATTCCTTCCAAGTGCCATGGAGGCCATAGTGGCAGCACATCATCCCTTCTCTGCCAGTCCAGATCTCAGTCACAGGAGAGACTTTCTCACTCTTACTCAGCAGACTGAGTCTAGACCCTGTCCTAGCCAGACCCTCTGCAGCCCCTTCTTCAAGCATCATCACGGTTAAACTGGATCCACATTTGCCCACCCACGTGGCAGAAGTTCAGGCTAACATGACAGGCAATCCTGCTGCTGTGACAGGGCAGAGACGGGGCCAGGAGACAGCATGCAGACGGGAAGCAGCCGGCAGATGGTGTTCAAGAGCCCAGCTCCAGAGCTGGCACAGCACCCCGACAGGATTCAAACCTGCCCCAGACCCAGCTCTTACACACCCTGTGCCCAGACACATGTCATAGGGGAAGTGAGGCACTCCTGCTTGCACACCTCTTCCTCGGATGGCCCGGCAAGTCCATGCCGGTACTTTGATGTCCTGTTTCTACTTTTAAGAGAATTATTACCAGGACGGTTTATGAGGATGGTAAATCACAACACAGAGAAGAGGTTTCGCTATCAGCAGAGAACATTCCAAACCAGCAAAAACAGAACAGCAGACAGTGACTCTTATGTTGAAACTAGACAGGCTCAGAGTGAAAAGAATCTGGCACTTGTGAGGGTAGGTAGTGACTGGAATGGCTTACCAGGGGGCTCGGTACTTCTTGAAGTTCCTCCATCAAGATTAAGTGCCTCTTTTTAGAAGATCTGCTCTATTCCAACCGAAGAAAAAGATGGGAGCCTGAAGCCCCTTCCCCAGCAGTGCAGAAGCTCAGGCAGGAGGGGGTTATCAACCCCTTCTGCCTTCCAGACCTTGCAAGTCCCACAGTGCCTATTTGCTGAGAGAGGCACTCCAGCCACTCCCCTCACTGGGGGTGTCACTCAGGCTCTGCCTGGTGGTGGACAGGGAGCTCTGGACCTGAAAAGGATGCCTGCAACACACGGCTGAGGAAACAGGAAACGTGAACAATGTGAGCAGAGCACAGACCGTCTGACCCCACTCAAATCCTCCTGCATCTCTATTTGCTGCCTGGAAAAGGGATCAAAGTATCTCCCGAAACAGTCATACCCAAGAACACAAGCACTTCCCTCCTACGAGACTTCCTAGGATCAGAAAGCCATGTAGCAGGGGTACCTGCAGAGATAGGCAAGAGCCAGCACCCAACAGGCCTCATTCTCCATGACAAGTGATGGGTTTCTGTCTGCAGAAACGCAGGGACAGGATTCCCCTGATATACTCACAGCAGAAAGGAACCAGAAACGAGCAGTAAATTCAAAAGGCATCTCAAAGCAGAGAGGGCACTGGAGCTCTTCAACAAACCACACACCACAGAGCTAGCAAAGGCCAACATACGAAATAAAAGCAGATGTATGGGGTTAACCCACCTAGTCCATGACACTGGCACCGACAAGAGGCAGAAGTATATGCTTTTTAGGGCAGAGCACATGAACCTGATAACTGCTTGTGGTCCATTCCCCCTGCATTCACAGGTGACGGGTTAGGGATGTCAGGGAAAAGAGGACAACCAGTGCGGGCAGCACAGCTGCTCCACAGCATCACAACCTATCCAGAGGTGACACCCTTGACCAGGGAACAGTGTTTCATATGTGCACTGTTAAGCACAGTTTGTTTAGGATCATGTTTGAAGAGAATGACAACTGGGTCAGACATTAGCTGACACATGCGAAAAAGAGCATCACCGATAGCCTGAACGTTGAAGCCCTGGTAATGGTCCAGCTGAGCCTGCTCAGAACAGGGCAGATGTCCAGAAGGGAGACAGTGGGGATGCCTCTCCCACTCCACAGCTTCTGACTTTCCAACTACTTACTTTCTCTCTCTTCTTGACCAAGTTAGCAGCAGTTTGAGTCGCCCCATTCCTTTGGAAGCCCATGTGGCAACGTGGTCCCCTTCCAGTGGTGGAAAAAAGAAAGCCAAAGAAGGGGTTTTACACAGCAAAGTGAGGCAACAGGGATTGAAGGGTCCACCACACAGTCCACCCCATGCTGACTGACCCTCTGAGACTAGTTCAGCCTTGCTCAAGAGAGGAAAATCACTTCCCATTTTCAAACTGCAGGAAATCCCCATTCCCCTTCAAAGAAGGATCCTGGGGAGGAAACATCTGTGCACTTAAAAGCCTGAGCTGCCTGAAGATGAGTTAGCTCATAGTGCTCTCCAGCAGAGCGCAGCCCTGGGGCTCTCCTGAACACACAACCCAAGGTAAAGCAGAACAACCCCAAAGCCCCAAATGCAGGTCCTGAGCAACCTGCTCTAACTCTGAACAGGCTGGGCCAGAGACCTCTGAAAACCTCTTCCAACTCACACTCTTCCATGATTTTATGGAAAAACAGAGCAATGCAACAACCTTAGAGCAACTGAAGGGGATGCCTCCAGCTGTGGGAGAGGGTTGACCTGCATGCAGGGGCAGTACCTCTCTGTTGCTGCTGCTTGTTCAGAGTCGCACTGCACTCCTGCTGCAGAATCAGCTCAGCAGCAACCCTGCAATGCCCAGCCTGGTGCTGGAGGATCACTGGTGACAGACAGCTGGACAAAACATGCAGGGGAACTCCTTGTGCGAAGCAATGCAAGGACACAGCAGAGATCTGCCAGAATGTGAACCTGCACCGGAACAGCCCTCTGTTCTGCAGTGAAAAGCTTGCTCTGTATTGATATTACTGAGCTTCTGTTTCTAACTGCAGTTTTCATATATCATAGAATTACAGAATCCCAGTCTGGTTTGGGTTGGAAGGGACCTTATAGCTCATCCAGCTCCAATCTCCTGCTATGGGCAGGGACACCTTCCACTAGAGCAGCTTGCTCCAAGCCCCATCCAACCTGGCCTTGAGCACTGCCAGGGATGGAGCATACGCAGCTTCCGCAGGCAGCCTGTGAGAGTCTCACCACTCTCGCAGTAAATACCTAACTCGGCCAAGGTGTGCGTCAACCCAAGCATATGAAGCAGAAACAAGGCAGACATGGCACAGTCAAGGAAGTGAGGTCTGTGTCTGGACACAGCTGATGCTGCAAACAGAATTTGCGAGTGAGAAAAGCACACAGAAGACCCTTGGTGGCAGGGATGCTCGTGTCCATTCCAAGTTTGGCTTGAAAATCCCAGCACTGAGAAATGCCCTGCAGACCTCTCTGGGTCCACCAACATGTGCCCTGGGGACACCTCTGAACCCCACCAGCATTACCCACAGCCTCTCTCTGTCCCTCTAGTACTTTGAGTCATTCTGTATTTGGTTCATTTTTATGCAATCTTTCTTGCTCAACATTTGGTTTCCATGGAGTCACATACACTGTGCGAAACACATTTATATTTAGAAAGTGGAGCGGCTCATATGACCCATCCCAGTTGTCATGGCAGCCAGTACAGCTCCTCTTTAGCTGCATCTGGTGGCACATGGCTGCTGGGGACAAGTCCCCCTCCCTGGGTGGCCCTGTGGGCACTGCTACTGCAGCAGAACACAGCAAGACACTGCCCCAGCCCCTGCCACTCATCTTCAGGCACCGTGCCTCATCTCTGGCCACCTCCTCCTCAAAGAGAAATGGCCCCTTTGCCTGTACTAAGCATCAGGGTGTCACAGAGTGCTGCTTGAACACAGCACATACCCCATGTGCCACTCTACCGGGACAGCTCTCATTTTTCTCAGTCTTAAAATCTCCCTGCCCTACTAAGTCCCCTCTGTGCCGTGCCAAAGGCTTCTTCACTCCTTCTTCTTCTTGAATAACGTCAGCATCTCCAAGCTGCTGTTTCCTTGGATGCCATCTCTGCTCCCTTCTACCAACCCATCGCAGCTGTGACCAGGAGGAGGCTCTTCATAGAATCATAGAATGAGTAAGGTTGGAAAAGACCTTAAGATCTTGTGCATGGGTCTCTGATCAGGGCCAACCTTCTTGGGGCTCCACACCTCTCCGCATCCCATTTGGCTCTGAAATGCAGTGTACTTGCTCCCCACCCAGCTCTGCCTTCCCTGCTGAGGGCCTGCTCCATTCACAGCTGCCAAACCCTCCTTCCTCTCCCACCCAGGTCCCTGGCTACTTCACAAGCATATGCCCAGGACTTTGCTTTAAGGTAATAGTCATGAATAGCACCATGTTTGCAGAGATTCAGCCTTCTGGGACTGGTATACTTTTCTCTGCCAGTACTCTAAGGGAAAACAAACCATTTCTGAAGGATACATGACCCAAGGAGACAGACAGGGTGATGTTCTCTAGCTCAGTGTTGTCTGAGAGACTGAAGTGAGTGGGAAGAGAAACGCTGATATGTGAATCCTGCCTAGACCCTTTAAAATAGAGGGTGTTGAGCCAGAGGTGAAAATCTGAGTAACTCCAGTCCTTTCCTTCCTTCCTCCTCAATGTGTGCCTGATGCACAAAGCCACATGACTGGGAGAAGCCACAGCATAGAGCTTTAGCTTGCCCTGTCATAGAGTCACAGACTGGTTTGTGTTGGAAGGGACCTTAAAGCTCCTCCAGTTCCACCCCCACTGAATCACAGAATCAACCTCACTGAATTACAGAATGGTTTGGGTTGGAAAGGGCCTTAAAGATCACCTAGTCCCAACCCCCTGCCACAGTGTACGGCACCCATGGCACCAGGTCTGGCCCAGATCCTACTGCAGATGATGCTCACTTGCAGGAAAGCAGCAGTTCAGGGAGATGCTTGGCAATCGCTACCAGCTCCTTTTGGTTGAGAGGAAAAGTAGGCAGGTGTGAGAAGTTGGAAGGGTAAGATGGGGATGAGGGAGATTCAATGTGGGGAAAGAGTGTGGGAGTGGGGCCCTGATGTGGGGAGGGTGGTTGGCAAGGAGAATAACAAGCATGTGATGGCTCCCAATTTGGGGAGCAGATGGTATGGCAGGAGGGGAATGCAGTCTGCAGAGGACAGCTCTGCTGGCTTTTTCTCCTCCTGCCCTGCCCAAGTTCAGGGCTTTCAGTACTTGCCTATGCTCCCTTTTCCATGTGCTCTCAGCAGATGTGAGTGCTACCCTGTGACAGCATTTAGCGCTATCTGACAAGGGCAGAGAATCCTGGCACTGAATTAGCAGGCATGAAAAGGGAAGCAAAGCACCACTCTCACAGCAAGCACTGAAGACCCTCAACAGCCAGATGGGAGCAGCGTCTGCTCTGACAAAACGTGTCTAGAACATGGTGACCGTGGCTAAATGCACATGTGTATCCTTGCAAATCTAATGCATATATACCCACAGAGAGCTCCAAAATCACCTCCTAGGAAAAGACAAGGTTCTTTTTCCTTCCTGTGTCAATGGACAAAAAGTAATTTAATGGACAAACCTGTCCCACTCCGTTTGAGCATCCCTTGCAGCTACTGTTACCCCGCCAAGCTATGCATGGAAAGGTGACGGCCAGAGTGAGACTGGATGGGAAAGAAGCTCTTCCCAGAAGCTCCAGTGGGTGGTCATACTGGGCAGCAGCAAGGAGGTGGCACTGCTACATGGTCTGGGAAGGCCAAGGAGGAGTCAATCAGGCAGATTGCTGTGATGAAGGTCACCGCTTCACACACAATGGAGCGCAGAGGAACCGGACCAGCAACACAGAGAGACAATGATGGGTGGGGAGCTGAGATAACCTAATTCCACAAAGAGAGCACCCTGCCTGGAGCCTCCCCTGTGCAAGACAGCAATCAGCCCCATTGTCTGGAGTGAAAACCATCACAGAGAGTCAAGGGAAAGGCTCTCTAGATCGTTTTACAGACTGATAGTGCCTCTAGGGTTATGGGACTCATGGGATGCAGGCAAAGAGTCTCTTGGGATTATACAAAACATGGGATGATTGGGGGAAGAAACAAAGGTGAGGGAATGGTTCATCTGCCAGCATATAGCCAGCTGGGATCACCAACAAGCAGCACACTCAGTGCTCTGCCCTGCTACCTTTCTGCTATTAGGAAATGAAGCCATGGTGTCTTCCTACCATGGTGTCTTGAAATAACAGGATGTGGCCAGCTGGGACAAAGATGATTTCTCAAGAGACCCAGAGCTGATGGTAGCTCAATTGAATGTTTCTATGCCCAAGCTCTGCATGCTGCTGCCTATACTCATATCACTAGGATATGACCGGGTGACATGAGCTACTTGAGTCACAGCCCCATTCCCTCAACAGGAATTGAGTCCCTGAGGTCTGCCACAGGCTGCCATGAGCTGGCTGTCCTGGATCCTAAGATTTGTCCAGGCAGAAGTTATCACACCATGACCTGGTAGGGTGGGAATGGGCAGGAGAGAGCAAAAGCCTGGGGATGAGGCAGTGCCATCACTCTGAAAGCTCTGGGCTGGATGAGCCCTGTTCCAGGGCAGCCTGAGGGGAAGCAGGAGCCCTCCTCCCCTCACCCTGCTCAGGAGGGATGTGCCACTGTCTCTGACATCAGCATCTGGTACAAGGCAGAGCACCAGGGCCAAGCGCTCTAAAGGGCTTTGTTGTCCTGGGGAATCAGGGACAACAGGGCTATTGTGCAGGAAACCTTGTACTGCAAGAGTCACCCCCATAGGCTCAGAGAGTCACAAGGCCAGGTCAGGCCAGCTGCAGCATTACTGCTTGTCTCCAGTTTGAAATGACATGCTGTGGGGACAGATCCCCCTCTGAGCAACTGCACACCCAGGATGGTCAGCCCAGGAGGCAGTCAGGGATGCAGGGGCACGATGCTTGCTCCTTGGAAAGGTGACTGGAAGCACTTCAAAGAAGAAACTTCCCACAGTCACCTAAATGCACAGTGTGTCCCCTCGCCCTGGGCTGCTGCATGGAAAAGGGGGACAGAGGGGTCTCCCCCAGCAGGCTGGAGGGCAGGCAGAGAGCTGGGCAGCACAGCTGTGTTCTGTGCTCCTTGGGCCTGGGAGTGCAGCTGGTTTTGGAGAAATGAAACATCTGGGAATAACGCCAAATGTTTCTGTATGGGGCCTCCAGCCTGCACACTGCAGGAAGGCTTTGCCTGGCTGAGTGCTCTCTCCTCTATGTACTGACACAACACGCTCTTACCAGCCCAGGATGAAGCCTGCAGCCTACCCATAGTCACCTGCATGCAGGAACGTGTCCCCTCTCTCTGACCAGGGCCAAGAAGGACTTGAGGAGAAGGACTTGGGGTGTTGATTGATGAGAAGCTCCCCATGACCTGTCTTCAGTGTGCACTTGAGCCCAGAACCCCCGTGTGCTGGGCTGCACTCCCTGAGTGTGAGCAGCAGCTTAGGGAGGGGATCCTACCCCTCTGCTGTGTGAATGGGGAGAACCCCCCCTGCAGCCCTGATCCAGCTCTGGGGCAGCAGCACAAGAGGGACCTGGAGCGAGGGCAGAGGAGGCCATGGAGCTGCTGCGAGGGTTGGAGCAGCTCTGCTCTGGAGCCAGGCTGAGAGAGCTGGGCTGGGGCAGCCTGGGGGAGAGAAGGCTCCTGAAGGGGAGACCTGAGAGCAGCTCCAGGGCCTAAAGGGGCTGCAGGAAACCTGGAGAGGGGCTTGGGACAAGGGCCTGTAGGGCCAGGCCAAGGGCAATGGCTTGAACCTGCCCGAACAGGGGAGCCTGAGCTGAGCTCTGAGGCAGAAGCTGTTCCCTGTGAGGGTGCTGAGGCGCTGGCCCAGGGTGATGGCCCAGAGAAGCTGTGGCTGCCCCATCCCTGGCAGTGCTCAAGGCCAGGTTGGACACAGGGGCTTGGAGCAAGCTGCTCCAGTGGAAGGGGTCCCTGCCCGTGGCAGGGGTTGGAGCTGGAGGAGCTTTAAGGTCCCTTCCAATCCAAGCAAGTCTGGGATTCTGTGATTCTATGCAGAAGCATGGATGGCTTCATGGGATTAGATGCAATGTCAGGGCTGGACATTTCACAGGACATTGCTGTGAGCGGCAAAATGCAGGCATGAAGAACTGGAAGGGAGCCCCAAGCCACTCTGGTTTTCATGGGGACATGCCTACCCCATGCCAAACAATGCTACAGGGTCACCTGAAGAGAAACGCAAAGCAGTAACTGCTTAACTAGTTAAATACAGAAACCTAGCAGAAATAAGAAGAGGTGGTAAAGAAACCTGTGCCTTGCTGGCTGTGCAGCTCTCTGAGGGTACACTCTCGGCCTTGTGCACAGGCTGTTCAGTGGTGTGTCACACTTTGCTTCACCCTCCTTGCCCCTAGAACAAAACCCCTCCCAGAAGCATCCCTCACCCAGGGATGGTAACACAGTGCCATTGCAGGAGCTATTAGTGACAGACTCATTTGCTTTTGTGATTTGCATGGAACTGGGACAACTCCACTCCAGCAATACACAAGGTGCAAAGAGAAGTTATGTGTAAAAGTAAAATAATGATAAATATACAAGTCACTGTGAAGGAAAATGTTCCTCTCAATGGTACCAGGTACTTGTGCAGCATACCTTCATGAACACATGCCACTTCCAAGGGGGCTGTGCCAGAGCCTGCCTTTACTTACTTCATTTCTCATACATCACTGTGGCTTTTTTAACAAGCACAATTCTACTGCTCTGTTCTGCACTTTCCCAGACACAATAAAATCTCTTTGTGAAAACAAGCCATCATTACTGTCTGTTCTTTTAGGAAGGAAGGGATTCTCCCTTAAATTACAGACTCCTTCCACGTGCACACCGAGCATGCAGAGCAGAGCCAAAGCATAGCAACCTCCACCTCTGCTGCAGTCATCGGCCAAATATGGCTATTTACAAAGGCATTTTGGAGCAAGTGAGTAACATGTTTGTAAGTTAGGAAAGCAAGTAAAAGCATCATAGAGGAGTTTCTGGTCAGAGCTCCAGGGCTGGTGCACTCCCCTTCTCAAGAGAAAGGATATTCTGAGATAGCCCAAAACAATAATCTGGGTTAGTCGTCTGCATTTATCTTCAATTTGTTTTTGGAAGACTTTAAATATCCTGTCTCTTTTAGCAAGAACGTTGCGACCAGCTCCCTGAGAATGTTATTGTAAGGAACCGCATTTCTGAAAAGATACTTTTATTACAAATATTATCTCAAAATCGATGCAATTAAACCAAAATTGGAATAGTTAACTCGGATTCTGTTCCTGGCCCCAGGCCTTCAGCAAAGCTACTAACGTTCTGGCATATTACAGCTACATTTTCCAGCACTTTAAAATGAAATTTGCTTCCCCCTGTTTCTGTGGTAGGTCAGGATCCCCAAATAAAGCTCCTAGCTGCTTCTGCAGGCAGCCAACATGGGAACTTCTTATTCAAACCACCCTCAGTTCTCCTTGAATGGTGTTTCCCTACAGAGGAAATCTGTTATGCAGCCCCCGACATGATATTCCCTGGATTAAATGGCCCTCCATGACCAAAACTTCAGGAACCTCAGATGCAGAGAAAACAATGAAATGGCCAAGATACAAAGTGCTGCCAGATGCACATTCCTGCGCCCTCCCTCCTAATCTCTCTCAGGCGTGGGGAATGTAACTGCTGTGGCCTGTAGCTTGCAGTAAAACACACTCAGACCCACATGAGTTTTTACTTTTGCTGTTGCTACAATTCTAAGTAAATGAGCAAGCAAAAATCAACCAAGGGACGAAGGACATCCCCCTACCTTGGCAAGGCTGAAGGAGGCTGCTGGAGCCTTCACACAGAGCCAGGGCTCAATCAGCCTGCAGTGAGGCAGACAAGCCAGCCAGCCACCAGAGCATGAGTGGGTGCTGGTCCAGCAGTGGAGCTGGTGTGATGGCAAGCAGGAGGCCATGTGCCCACCCCTGCTGGGGGGACAAGGTGCAATGTGTGGCACTGCCTTTGTGCCCCCACAGAGGACTCAGATGTCACTAAAGAAAATCCTGCTTCTCCACCAGGCTTGATGACTCTGGAGGATGCTCGGGCAGGACATGCTGAGCATGACCACAAGCATCTGGGTCTGGCTGCCTTGACTGCTCCCACAGGAAGGCCTGGACAACCACGGTAGCATTGGCTGCTGGCACCAGAGTATGCTGGATTAATTTTCAAACTTCTTCCTATTATAGGAATGGGAAAAAAAGGCAGCAAATGTGCAGAGAGGTAATGCAGCACCATCAGCTTCTTCTGAAGATGAGCCTTGGTGGGCACAGCAGCAGACACTCTACTACTGTACGAGAGCCACATGCTCCCCTTTCCCCTCTGCAGCTTCTGCTGCTCCCAGGAAGGACCAAGCTGTTTTGCATTGATCCTGACAGCGTGAAGTACTCTCTGGAGCTGCTGTCCCCTCTCTGGCACTCCTGCACAGGGACTCTGCTCCTCCTTCTGGCCTTCCTGATCTGGAAGAGGACATCCATGTCTCTCTCGCACATGCCACCTCCCCTCAACTCTAAAGTGAGAAGTGATTTCAATAGATTGAGCAGTCCTTGATAAGGTGGATGCCTCTTATCACTGACATACCACCACAGACAGGAAAGGGTTTGTTCATGTTTGCTTTCTAACTAGCAGCATACCCCTGAGCATCTGAAAAACCTCTGTTTCTTGTCCTTGCAGCTACTGCTCCCAGCCTCCAGCACGGTACAAGGAGCTCGGGTCTCATTTCCCCATTTCATGTCTTTTTAATGAAATGCCACCATAGAAACATTTTATCTCAGAAGAATATCCAGGTCACCACGCTGGTGCAGTGAAATTCATTTAGTCCTGAGATGGCCCATATACAGCAACACCATTTCAGCCAGCACACTGCAGGCAGTGGCAAGGATGCAGAGACAAGGGATGACACAGGCAGGCCTCGAGAAATGCTCTGGGAGACAGTTGCCATGGCAGGGGACTCCTCTGTTGGAGGTGATCAGCTATAGACAAGAGAGATGCATGCAGCAAAGTGGAATGGGCAGAAACACAGACGTGAAATAGATACTCAGCTTGGAAAACTGCGAGTACAAGAAAATAGCCCCGAAACAGCCAATGGGAGGGAAATCCCTGGAAACAGCCATTGATGAATTTTAATTCACCCCGGGCAGTATCAGAGCGTCCTCAGAAGAACACAGTGAGTGTCACTGGGTCACCTCCTCCTGCCATCTTTTCCATTGGGTCACCTCCCCTGCCCCACGAACACTGGACAGGAAATAACCTGTCCATTTTAAAACAGCCATGCATCCCTTCTCGACCCTCCATTCTCTTCTGGACTTTACTGGACTTCAAGCTCCTGATTGCATCAGAACAGGCACTTGAACTCTAGCTCTTAGAGAAATGATTGAATAGATTATTTAACAACTGTCAAGGACCCTGGGCAGGCAACAAGGATGTAATTAAAAGCATGCACCATGTCATCATGGATAGATCTGTTGAACCAATCTGCATGTGATTGAACACTAGCCCCAGGGTGGAAGTGGGGCTGTAGGTGTCAGCAGTGGTACACCCCCCTGGAGAGACAAACATCTTCCTGGGAAGGGAAACAAGAGAGCAGCCTGAGAGACCTGGATCTCAGCAGCAGCTCAGTGGCAAGTTCTGAGCCTCCGATTCGAACAAACTGGCTAGTCCAGAAAGGAGGGACAACCAGAAATCCAGGAAAAACACCCTGGAAGGAAAGGGGAAAAGTTGTTTACTACAGAGCAGGAATGAGCAAGAGCAGAGTACCTCAGATACATCAACAAGCTGACGAAAAAGATGGTTTATTTTCCTATCCATCACAGGTGGGACAAAAATGGATTTAAATTGCAGGAAAGAAGGTTCAGAATAGAGGTGATCTTGAAGCCTTGGACTTCCTTAAGAACAGGCCGGATAACTGTTTATAAGAAATGATGTAGGTATTATTGAGCCTTTCTTGGAGGAGAGGAGTGAGCCTATGACTACAATATGAGGATACACACACACGTATCCTAGGCATTTGTTTTCCATAGAATCATAGATCACAACATCACACTATGCTGACATTCCCTCATGTGGCTTGGAATAGACACACTTGATATGAGCATGGAAATATTATTTAAAGTATGACATCATGTATTAGAAAGAGAAGAAAATCCACCGTAAGAAAATGCTGTTTAGAAAAGGTCAACCCTTGGAGCTGAACATTAAGAACTGGGGTGGGGACTATGTCATCTTTCTGATGGCATTCACAATCTAATCTTTAATAATATTATCACAGATCATTCTCTTCCACAGGCCCCTGATGCTTGAGTTATGTGATTACTCAGACACTGCTTAACTCCTACCTCATTTCCATCCTCTGGGGGGAAATATGAGGGTAATGGACTCAGTTGTAAGAGCAACAATTAAGATGACCACAACTGGGAATAGAGCCCTGGAGATCACTGTGACGTGGGGTTTACTTCTCCTTGGTCCCGGTATTGAAGAACAAATATGAGTCATTTTACTACCACCAGCTAAACCAGTGGTATCTCCTTGCAAACAACTGTTTTCAAAGGGTTGTGGAAGGCCCAGGTTCAGGTTTGTTCATCAATCATTTCTCAGTTCAGTCATGTTTGTTCCCCTTGCATTCGAACAGTTCTCCATCCATCAGCCGAGTGCAAGAGAACTTTTCCAACCCACTCTGAATCATGAAACCAGACAACCTTCTGCACTGATCCAGTAGGGCCTCTAAAACTGTCAGTAAAAAAATGAATGTGCTTGAGTGAGAGACACAGGGTCATTGTTTCCAAGAAGACCTGCTAAAAATTAGTTGGAGGTTGACAGGATCATGGATCCTGTGCTGTATTATTCAAAGGATTCTGCAGATCAATGACCCTGGATTAGTACTAAGCATCCTGGGCAGAACAGCCTCTGCAAAACCCTTGGGCACTGCAGCACATCCATGCTCAGCACATCTGAGGGTTTCTGTGAGCGGCTGAGCTACAGAGCTGCTCATGCCTCCCTCCATCCCAGCGCCCAGCAAAGACATCCTGGAGACATTCAAGGCCAGGCTGGATGTGACTCCTGACAACCTGAAGATGTCCCTGCTCATTGCAGGGGGATTGGAACTAGGGGAGCTTTGAAGGTCCTTTCCAACCCAAACTATTCCATCTATGATCCTGCAGACTGTGCTCTCCCATCACTCTCCTCTTCTAAGCCTGTGGCACTGCCTCTGGTATCATATAATTACCTGGACATCATTACCTCAAAGAGGCACAGAGAAATAATTCCTACACTATAAACCCTCTCTGCATGAACCACCAGGAACTTCTGCATGTGAACCACAGCAGCATTTGCAATGGAGGCATTTCCAGGCCTGCGACTGCAAAACCCCTGAGCCTAGGCAAAGCAAGGAAGTTCTGTTGAGTCTGCCAATTGTATCACTGCTTTAGATGGGATTCTTAAGGCTATGGGACTTTTAATTCCTGTGTTTTGGTGAAAAAAGGCAGAATTCTAATTTTAATACAGACTGGATGTGAAAATAAACGGTCAGAAATTCCCTCAGAGCGAGATGCTGCCCTGTGGAGAGCAGAAAGAACAGAGCATTGCAGCACTTTCGGGACAGCTAACCCCGGAGTCATGGAAGCACTCCCTTTAAAACACCCCAAAGGCCAGGCTCCTAAGCAGCACCCTCTGTCAGGAGTTTGCCCTGCTCAGGGTACCTCACTGTCCCACTTCCCTCCTGAAACTCCCCACAAAGCAGAGGCCAATCTCCCAGCACATCTGTGAGGCTGCACCCAGCTGCCTCGCTGCGTGTGGGGCTCAGAGGGACACGGGCAGGAACAGAAAGCATTTAGTTCTTGGACAATTGTTTTAATTCAAACCCAAGAGCTACTTTTGGGCTTGTAAAAAAGAACCCAACGTATTTTCACCTCCCTGCTCTGCTGCACCAGCCTCGGTTATGGAGGAAGGAACGGGGAGCCCGAGCACAGCTTTGCATTTGCAGGGCAGGTCCCACCCTCCTCCTGGACACCAAACATCAGCTTTGGCCTCATGCCTAGGGAAAAAGCAGGACGATGCAGAACAGATGCTGAATTCAACTTACAGATTGATAACAACACCCCCAGGCTCCTGCTCTCTGAGTTAGCAAGAGGAAGAACAGTTTGGCAAGATATGAAAACTATGTTTCAGTGTAGCTGCTTGTGGAGGCTGCCACAAGCCTGTTTAGAGAGCAAGCACAGAGCAGAGCTCCTATGCAGAGCTGGTCAGTGCTCCTGTCTCCATTCAGGGCTGCAGACTCCACTTGAATGAACACAGGTACCCACAGCTGAACTGGGGAGAAACACAGGACCCAACTCCTTCAGCCTGGACACTGCAAAAGCATCAGGAGAGTCTGACTTCAGACACGTCTCTTCCTCAGTTGGCTGTAAAAGAATCTGAGTGTTTTGTCTCTCTGAAGTGAAGATGAACTTGTTCTTCACTGTCTGCATGTTGGACTGGGAAGTTTCTGCTCCAGGACTGTCCATACTGGACCATCTCAGAAGAAACAATCCCTGAAGCTTTGCATGGAGAAGAGAAGGCTGCGTGGAGACCTCAGAGCAGCCTTCCAGTATCTGAAGGGGCCCTATAGGGATGCTGGAGAGGGACTATTCATTAGGCACTGTAGTGACAGGACAACGGGTAATGGGTTCAAACTTAAACAAGGGAAGTTTAGATTGGATCTAAGGAAGAAATTCTTTCCTGTGAGGGTGGTGAGGCACTGGAATGGGTTGCCCAGGGAGGTTGTGAGTGCTCCATCCCTGGCAGTGTTCAAGGCCAGGTTGGACAGAGCCTTGGGTGCCATGGTTTAGTGTGAGGTGTCCCTGCCCATAGCAGGGGGGTTGGAACTGGATGATCTTAAGGTCCTTTCCAAACCTAACTATTCTATGATTCTATGAAGCTTATGAGAAACCTGCTATCCCCCTGGGCATCCCATGCTTTCTAAGTGCTCACATGCAGCCTCCCGAGGGGCAGGAGGATGTTCACTGGACAGCCTGGCAGCTAACACGCTCCCTGAGGAATGGAGAAGTGAGTGCTTGACTCCACACGAAATCAAGAGGAAACTGAAGCCACTTCCTGCACTGAAGCTGCTTGGCTGCTGCAGGGGGTTGGTGGTTAACAGCCTTCTCTCCCTGCAGCTTTGAGCTGATGGACATCAGGCACATAGAGCCCTCCTGCACAGCCCCTGCCAGGCACTGCAGCTGCCAGGAGTCTTCCTTGGACACACCAGCCCTCGGACTTGGCCTTCTCCACTGGTGAGCTTTGGGCAGCTCCTGCCAAGCATAAACCAACACTCAGTCCTCTTTGGAGAAATCAGCATCTCTTGCATCTGCTGTACAAAAGGGACAGATGTCTGTCAGACAGTGGAGATAACCTGCTGGAGCAGCACACCTACACCTTAGTGATGAGGTGGAGGTTGGGTTCTGGTCCCATCTGTAATGCCTTGTGATCTGTGGGTTCAATATACTTCACTCCTCACAACCCCAGTCCCAGACAGGCAAAGGATGTGTTCAGCACCCCACTGCAGCCACAGGGTAGAATACCAGGGGAGGCATTGAGATGCCTCACAGCAGGGCTTTGCTCACATCCCCACTTCGAGCAGGCTCCCATGCTCAGTGGCCCTGGAAGCTTCACCCAGCAGAGAAGTCACCCCAAGAAAACAGTGAGTCCTCTGCTGCAGAGAGCTGGACCAGTTGGTGGAGGGAGGCTCAACAGGGTCATCAAGGGAATGGGGCTGGATGCAGATGGGCTTACAGAGGCAGAGAAGGAGTGAAGGGGAAGCCAGCCTGGTCAGCTATCCACTATCACCATAGGTCTTCACCTGTCACAGCCTAAACATCCTTCACATTGCTCTAAATATTGCTGTGCCTGTTACTGAACTGAAACAGCAAAAGCTCACAGGCAACCTGAGACCAGCAGGACCTGTGTGCCTGTGACATGGGCACATGTGCCACCTTCCTGCGCAGCACTCACAGACAAGTGTCTGTCTCCCCAGCCTTCACCCACATTTCGGAGGGTGTCAGTAGTGCAGTGCTCCTCCTACCACAGCATCTCTGTGTTGTCCATCCCAAGTGCCTGTAGTCAATTGGGTTAAGGGAGAAAAGTTGTTCTGATAACAGAAGGAATTTCCCTTGTGAATCCTGCATAGCTGCAGGACCTCACTATGTGAAGAAAAACAAAACCTGCTTTATATGAGGGAAATCTGGGAGATTACCCTGGCTTTGGCCTGACTCTAGTAGTCATCCTGCCCACTTCAATGTATTGAATCTGTGTCTAATTAGTCATACGCTACCGCACCATGGCAACACACTTCATGTTATTGTTCTTCAGAATAATATTGTTTAAAAATATAGAGAGCTCTAACTTCGCTGGAACTCGTGGTTGTTGTTCCCCAGACCATGCTCCTGACAGAGGGAATCTCTGGAGCTGAAAGCGTTCTCTCAGCATGAATGTGACATTTCATGGTCTCCTCTGAAAGAGAAAAGTCTTTAGACAGGAAACAGGGCTGAAATCAAAATTAGTGTTACAGCTTTCAGATCTGGCTTGCTCTTTTCTGGGGTGATATATTTAACTCCTTCCACTGGAGAAACTGCCTTCCTCCTCCTGGAGCTCAAGCCAAGAAGACAGAGGAGAAAAGGAGCCAACCCTGAGGAATTTATAAGAGTATGCGTTTTATATACTTATAAATTTCTCACCTTGAGGATAAAACATGGAAGCTGTCAAGGAGGACATCATCATAAATAAAGGAAAAAGCTTACAACAGAGGAAACAATTGTGTGCTATGTTGCAATAATAGATGACACAATTCTGCCCCTTGGAAATACACTGTTAAGGCAACTGAGGCAGTTACACATTACATGACAGAGACACCTTTGCTGCTCCCAGCGGAGCAGAACAAGATATCTCAGGTGTACAGGCTCTATTGAAGACCAAGCTGTAATCTTGCTAAAATAAAAGCACTTTTAAGGCATTTAGGTGCACTGCATTTCAAGCTGTAAGAATCATAGAATCACTGAATGGTTTCGGTTGGAGGGGACCTTAACATCACCCAGCTCCAACCCCTGCCATGGACAGGGACCCCTTCCACTGGAGCAGCTTGCTCCAAGCCCCTGTGTCCAACCTGGCCTTGAGCACTGCCAGGGATGGGGCAGCCACAGCTTCTCTGGGCCATCACCCTGGGCCAGCGCCTCAGCACCCTCACAGGGAACAGCTTCTTCAGGTGAAATCCCCCAGAAAGAGCTTTGTGTGCCCNCACTGCCAGCGATGGGGCAGCCACAGCTTCTCTGGGCCATCACCCTGGGCCAGCGCCTCAGCACCCTCACAGGGAACAGCTTCTTCAGGTGAAATCCCCCAGAAAGAGCTTTGTGTGCCCAGACACGTGAGCTCAGGAGCAGTCTTGCTCCCTCAAGGCAGCAGGAGGGGGAAGGAAGCAGAGGGCTCAATTGCATCCATTAGGGACACACACACACAAAGCACTACTCAGTGCTAACAGGCATTCCGCTTGCATATTTCTGATCCTAGAGTCACAAAAGAGCCATTTCCAGAGATCCACACCTTGTCCAGCTAAAAGCCATTCCATCCAGTGCAGCCAGCTTCATTCTGTGTTACAAAAACCACTGTCTTTTCAGCTGTAAGTGCAGAGTCCAAGAGGTGCTGCTCTGCACAAGACACAGTGCATGGCACTCTGACCAGCCCTGCTCATCAGGACCAGCACCTCTTCCATCCTGCCAAAACATGGAAAACCGTAAGAACAAGCCTATATACCACCAGCTCAGAAGATGGGATAAGACCCATTGGCTGCAAGATCCTGAACCTAACACAAAGACCATTGAGGTCAACTGAGAGAAAACTGATGAAGCAGAAGAACCCTTCCAACCAAGGCTGTGACAGCACACAGCTGCTGCCCAGGCCAGCCTGGCTCTTCATGCAACCCATCTGCAGGCACACCAGTACCCTGCTAGCCCAGGAGCGCCAAGATGCGGGCATCTTCCCATGTTACATCCATGCAAACGCTTCCTTCCCCTTTCATGTGCTTCTTGGGGTTGGGGGTCTTTATCTGTGGGTTCCCTGTCCATGGAGCTCCTGTCCTGCTCCAGCAAAGTCCCACCTCTGAGATGTGGCAGGGCTCAAAACTGACAAGGTGCCAGAGTGGGGATCATGAATGAGAGATATGCTTGCTGGAAGGTACACTGTTCTATCCTGCCTCCCACAGTGATGAGGCAAGCAGCGTCATGCTTGCTGCACACTGGACAGTGCAGAGCAACCACCACAGTGGATATCTTGGGAGCAGCAATTTGCACCAGCTCTCTTCCTCAGCACATCAGCACAGCCAGCAAGATGCACATCAGAAGAATTTGCCATGGTTCCATCTCTGAACTGAATTAGAGCCCATGATCATATCTGTGGCCAGCACTGAAAAGCTTTTTTCCTCACCAAAGATCCATATTCAGATGTGGTAAATTGTGTTGGCCAAGAGCAGAGGATGAAGTGGTGACTCCAGCAAATCCCAAGGCAATGCAGCTGAGATACAGGGTACAGGGTTAGGGTTACTGACTCAGTTTCATTAAAAAATTATTTTCCAAAAGGACCCATAGCTGATTTAAACATTATTTCTTTTTGGAAATACCTGAAGTTCCATTCTTAATTTCCTAACAGACTGAGGCTCAGTTACAGTCTTCATTTGGTGCCAGTCATCACTGTGATAATCAGCAGTTCACAGCGCCATGAGACAAGTCAGGCTCTCCTCTAAATCTTGCTATTGAAAGTGATTACTTGGCCTTGGGTAATGAATTAGTCCTATTATACAGCAGCTGGCACAAGAGAAGCAAATCTGCTGCTCAGGCAGCTCATTCCATGGGCAGGGCTGGAACTGCTCAGCTGTGTGCTGCACACAAAGCCCTCAGCAGGATTTTCAGGCTGAATTCTGCAGACAGTACACACAATTCTGTGGGACTGCAAAACACACTACACGCACAAAGTGTTTCTGGTTATTCCTTTCTGAGTTAAGCCTTTGCCCACCCCCTTGGCAAAATAATTCCTCTTCTGTGCGATTTCTGCATGGCACTTTGCCGAATCGTATCAAATTCAAGCTATGTTAATTCCTCATTCTCTGACACCCCTGGCAAACTCTGGCACTCCAAATCTCCACTTTTCTCCTCTAAACTCCTCCATACTTCCATTCCTTCTCCCCTGCAACCAAACCCTTGCCAGCTCTCGATGCTGCCTCTCGTACAGCCAAGCTTCACTTTCGCAGCAACTGGAACTACTCGTCATGCACCAGCTTGTCATTGTAGGTTCGGCTCTGTGGCACATGGCTCGAGGAGGAGCACGTGGGCACACAGCAACTACTGGGGTTTGTCTTGGAAACATGAATAAAGTGCCAAAGAAGTGAATTAGAAAGGATCAGGAAAACAAAGCAGATCCATGCTTCCAATTTAAAAGAACATTCTGAAAGTTCTTATAGATTACCAGAGGGGAAAAAGAAAGGCAGAATGACAGGATACACTCATAGGAGTGTTACAGCCACGGTGGCATAAACCTATGTGCTAGGTGCTCTTGGGAGTGCTGGCATCATCTGTTAGACCAACTCTCACAAGCATGCTTGTGAAAACATCAACTCCTTTCTGTGAAGACTTTAAAAAGAAGCAGACAAGGAGTGTGAAAGCTGCTGTGTAAAATGAAACACTGCTAAGCCACAGAGCAAAGAGGAGAAACAAAGAGTTAGTCTTGCTCAAGGCAAAAGTCAACCACAAAGGCTTGTTGTCGCTGCTCACTCCTCAGGCGATGCAAGAAAATGAGCGTGAGAAGTGTGCTGTAAACATATGCAAGTCATACACGAATTTTTATGCAAGTAATTCATGAATCTTAAGCTTCCGTAAGTCCTCATTGAATAGATAATATCACAGCAAACAACTCACACTACTGATAAATGACATATGTTATATACAGAGGTAATAACTGGGATCCTACAGGTATTTGTTATAGACTCATAGACTGGTTGGGGTTGAATAGGACCTTAACATCATCCAGTTCCAACCTCCCCAGCCATGGGCAGGGATGCCTCACACTAGACCATGTCACCCAAGGCTCTGTTCAACCTGGCCTTGAACACTGGATGGGGCATTTACCATTGTCTTGTGCCAGTGTCTCAGCACCCTCACAGGAAAGAACTTCTTCCTTACATCTAACCTGAACTTCCCCTGTTTCCGTTTGAACCCATCACCCCCACAGTCCCTGATGAACAGTCCCTCCCTGGCATCCTTGTAGCCACCTTCAGACCCTGGAAGCTGCTCTGAGGTCTCCACACAGCTCCTCTTCTCCAGGTCTTCACAACACTTTTTATTTCTCTTTTACTGAGTTTTTTCCCCTCCATGGAAAAACAACTGACAGGGCAGAAGAGAGACGTGCAGAACTGAGCAACATGGGCACATGAAGTGATAGCACACCAAACAGTTAAGGTTGAAATTCTTTCCTTCCTAGCATATACCCTAGGAACTGCAGCAGCAGAGGTGCAGAGGGCTATCACAACCTGCAACAGGGCTGGGAAAGCCCTGAGAGATCTGTGCAGTAACTAAATCTGCTGCTCAGACCAACACTGGAAGACCACAGTGCTTTTGATGCCAGCATCACAGTGGGAGTGTCTGTGGCTCAAGAACAGTCTGGACAGTCTGCTCTTACTAACTAACATGGAAGAAGTGCATCAATGGCATCACCCTTCTGGAATTTGTCAGCCAAAAAGCAAACCACATCTGTACTAGGCTAATACATTGTGGTCCAGGCAAGTGGTCTGTGTGAAAGGTGAGGAGCTGGTTGAATGGCTGCACCCCAAGTCACTTTTCCAGATGGTGACCTGTCACTAGAGGAGTCCCCAAGGGATTGATATTGGACCCAACACTGTTCAATGTCTCATAAATGATCTGGAAGATGGGACCAAGTTTGCCAATGATACCAGACTGAGTGTGGAAGTGGACATTTTGGAAGGGAGAGCCACCCTGCAGGAAGACAGGGTAGGCTGTAAGAGTGGGCTAACAAGAGCCATATGAAGTTCAACAGGGACAAGTGTAAGATCTTGCACCTGGGTAAACCCAATACAAGAGTGCAACACAGGCTGGGGAGCAGCTCCCTGGAAAGGGGACTAGGGGTCCTGGTGGGCAAGGTCAACAGGAGCGAAGAATGTGCTGCTTCAGCAAAGCAAGCCAACAGGGTGCTGGGGAACATCAACAAGGGCATCAGCAGCAGAGATAAAGACATCGTTGTCCCCTTTACTCAGCTCTTTTCAGGCCACACCTGGAATACTGTGTTCAGTTTTGGTCCCTCATGTAAAAAAAGATGTGGATGGGCTGGAAAGGGTCCAGAGAAGGAACACAAAGATAGTCCAAGGACTGGGAAGCCATGTGAGGAAAGGCTGAGAGAGCTGGGTTTGTTCAGTCCACAGAAAAAAAGGCTCAGGGGAGACCTTATCACTCTGTTCCAGTACTTAAAGGTGACTACAAAGAGGATGGAGATTCCCTTTTTACAAGCACTTACATGGAAAAGACAAGGGCTAATGGGTACAAGTTAATCCTGTTGAAATTCTGGTTGGACGCATGAAGAAAATTTCTACACTGAGAGCAATCAGCTATGGGAATAATCTCCCCAGGGAACTGGTGGATTCCCCAACATTAGATGCTTTTAAGATTCAGCTGGACAGGGTGCTGGGATTTCTAATCTAAAATGTGCTTTTGCCATGAAAGGTTGGACCATGTGATCCTTGAGGTCCCTTCCAACCTGGTACTCTATGATTCAAAGTACCACAGCAGGCAGAGTATTCCAGCAAGTCTATAGCCCATGGAGCATCTCCTGCTCTCACCCTCAACCAAAACAAGTGCACTTCTGCTGCTATGGCAGGTATGTGAGGGGCTCTTGCTGGCTCAGCCCTCTCCCATACCTGACCCCATGCTGCATGGTGCAAATCTGGAGAGCTGATAGCCCAGTTTTCCTAACACATACCAACCCTTAGCATGAGGGCCTCTTAATAGGTAATGTTTTACACAGTGGCATAACATGAAGAATTCCAATGACACTAAAGGATACTTATATTTTTCAAGACAAACACTTGTTGAAGCACTCTGGTCTTGAAAAGCAGTGGCTGAACAAACTGTTGCCCTTGATTTGATGCTGTTCCGCACTTTTAAGTGGATCATACCAATAAAAAGGGGTGCGACATGTAATTAAACACAGCCAGCGACACTTCACGCTGACATAAACTGATGACAGTGTCAGAGCACAGAGTGGGGACCACCAAGTCCATTATGCTTTCTTCAGATATCCCCAGGTCTTCCTTCCCTGCCTGCAAATGTGGAACCATGCATGGTTACTGGAAATGTGCACAGCAGGCAGCAGCCACCGCCACACAGCCCAGGCTTTTGGGATGCTTCCAGCAAATCTGCCATGTGTGCGCAGTAAGTGAGGCACATCCCGTAAGTGCTGGATTCTGGAGGAAAAAAAATGCAAAGAATAAGTGCTCCTGGGAAGTGTCAGAAATCAAAGACAGAAATATCAGTGCCTTATGTCAAATATACCAAGACACAAGTTAGCTCAGAAGGCTGGCTCCCATGCTCTTCCCATGGTGCCAACAGCACGAACACATGCAACAGAAGAAATAGCACACTTGCTGCCCTGAGTTGTAGCGTGGCCAGTGAAAACAACTTCAACAGTCCCAAATATTTCCAAAGAGATACGAACAGCAATGCTGCAGCACCAAATACTCGCTCCTGTTATTGTGGGACTCCTCCAAAAGAAGGATGCAATCTGTGGGATTGCATTTCAAGTCAGTTGTCAGTAGAACAGTGAAAACAAGTCCTGAGTATGTACTTAGACATTTAAGATTCTGGTAACACAGAATCAGAGTTTATTACTGATAATAATGTGCTCCATGGGACATAAGCCACCATGCAAGATAAAGAATCATGGAGTATAAAGCCAAGGTTTAATCTGCTTATTTAAATGACTATTTAATTTTACCTGGTCATTTATTATCACACTGGAAGATGTGAAATACGTACTGAAAACCAAACCCCACCAACTCTACCAGAATCTTCTGGTCTTGGTTTCAGAACTAAATTATCTCAACAAAAGAGTGTGAGATAACAAACATCAAGGATGTAGAAGAACCTACTAAGAAAGGAAAGCACTGTTGCTGCATGCAGGAGGTACCAGCGTATAAAGACCCCAGGCTGCAGGTACTCACAGCGAGATACGTTCCATACACAGCCTTCTTCTTCTTGGTACAGTCATCACGAAATGCTCTTGTTGCAATAGGTACCAACATGTCTCTTTCAAGTGTATGGTCCACATTATCTGGCTCAAATGAGAGCAGAGAACAGCTCCAGGAGCTGCTCATCCAGCCTTCCCTGTGGCAGCGCACAGTACAGCCATCACCGGCTACAGTACTGCTCATTTCTGACAAAATGTTTTGGAGCTTTTCTGGGGCAAGATACGCTCCATCACTAATGAAGAAAGAGAAATATAAACATTTTTTCCCCCTCTGTAAAAACAGGGTTTCATCACAATCTTATTTCACATAAATGCTTGGAATTGAATTTTGTCATTAAATGGAATTCTCCTTGCTTGTCAGCTGGCAGGTTCTAGTTTCTCCTTAAGCACTCTGTCTCCTTGGATCCTAATGGCTTACAAGAAGACATAATTTGGCACAAAAATTCTCTACATAATCTCTGCTACTAAAAAACAAATTACAGACATCATAATTTCTATAAATTCCTTTCATACTTTTTTCTCCATGACTACTTAGGCACAAAGAATCATAGAATCATGGAATGGTTTGGGTTGGAAAGGACCTTAAGATCATCCAGTTCCAACCCCTGCCACAGGCAGGGACACCCTCCACTGGAGCAGCTTGCTCTAAGCCCCTGTGTCCAATCTGGCCTTGAGCACTGCCAGGGATGGGGCAGCCACAGCTTCTCTGGGCACCCTGTGCCAGGGCCTCAGCACCCTCACAGGGAACAGCTTCTGCCTTAGCTTCAACCTAAATCTGCACTGTTCCAGTTTGAAACCATTACCCCTTTTCCTATCACTACAGTCCCTGATGAATGAAGCAGTTCATGCCGAATGTGCTGCTATGTCCAGCCTCACCCATTGGCACATTTCAATGTCCATGTGGCAGATGTCATAGGTTGGGTTCAGTGAGGTGAGCTGCCTCCTCCCCACCAAATATTACACAGCAGTGGAAGTGATGTATAATACTGCCTGATGCCTGCAGGAATTGCAAGGCAATTCTTTACCTCCAAAGTGCTTCCTGGTTCTGGTAAATCAAGCTGTGGAAAGCACAGACAAGCTCAGTGGCAGCTCTCAGTCCTACTCAGTCCAGCTTGCTCAGTCAGATTCCAGAGCCACCTCCATCCATGCTGGAAGCACACACTGTGCCTCATACAGAGACTTACATCTGTGGGATGACTGAAGCTATAAAAAGTGCTGACAATTTTCAGCAAATCTGCATGTGTTGCTACTGCTGCTGCTTATATAAGTGATTCTGAGCTAACCACAAATACAAACCGCTATGCTCAAAATAGATTTCCAAACAAACTGCTTGCAAACGTGACTGAGCGACACATCTCCCCACCCCTCTGAAAGCCACTTGTCGAGGAAAGGCAGACACAACAGCCAGTGTTTCCCCAGAGGGTCCTGTGCAAAGCACTGCTTTGGAGTGCCTACCCCAGAGGTCTAACACCACCTGGCCTGCCTGACACCTATGCTGCGCTGCACCAATAAAGCGTGCAACAAGCTGGGTCACTCCTGAGACTTGTCCCAAGCTGGAGGTCTGGAGCTCTGTGGATCTTTCTACGTCTTGGTATTGTCATCCCAAGCACACTTGATGCAGATGGGGTGAGGAGACACTCAGCCTTCAAGTGTTAAGAAATCCCTTGCCGTAGCACCCACGACATTCCGTTTGCTCTATCTATACCTGTATTCACCATTGCAATGCTGGCTTTAAGGACACCTCATCACCCATGTCTGCACAGATTCCTCCTTGCATTAGGCTGGGAACGGCAATTGCTTAACCTGGGACTGCAACAGTCTGGTACAGAAGGTCCCTATATGGCTCCACTCAAATAGTCAAATGATCAAGCAAAATACAAAAGCACGAAGGAGGAAATGGTCAGAAGATACAGCTGCTAGTCCCCAAATTTCAGGTTTCATGGCTGACATAGCCACAAATCATCAAAAGAGGGGTGAAGGTTGAAATTGATTGTGGTCTTCTCAATGGGATATGGACAACAGCCCTCTTTTCCCAAGCCCCTGAGTTTGCAGAAGGATGTTGCTTTCTCATAGACCAAGCTTGGTCAAGACAAAATCATACAAATTTGGTGTCAATGGATTCTCATGTTCAAGAAATACTGGTATGGGGCTGCTTCTCCAGTAACCTACTACCTCCAAGAGCAGTACTCTTGGGAAGCAGTACTCTGGGAAGCAGTACTCTGGGAAGCAGTACTCTGGGAAGCAGTACTCAGCTTCCCAGAACAAGGAAGACAAGGACATACTGGAGACAGTCCAGCAATGGGNGTACTCTTGAGAGCAGTACTCTTGGGAAGCAGTACTCTGGGAAGCAGTACTCTGGGAAGCAGTACTCAGCTTCCCAGAACAAGGAAGACAAGGACATACTGGAGACAGTCCAGCAATGGGCCACAATGATGATTAAGAGATTGGTGCATCTGTCATACAAGGAAGGGCTGAAAGAACTGCAACTGTTTAGCATCAAGAAAGAAGGCTTGAGAGGGGTGTTATCAATGTGTATGAAAAATGGGGGGGGACGACACAACACACAGTAAAAGAAGCAGAGACAGTCTGTTCTTAGTGACATCCAGTGAAAGGATGAGATGCTATGGGCACAAACTAAAGTACAGGAAACCCCTTTAAACACAACAGAAAACTGTAAGCATAGTCAAACACTGGAACAGATTGCCCAGAAAGGCGGTGGAGTATCCATCATTGCACGTATTCAAACCTGACCACACATGGCCAGGGAAGCTGAACTAGCTGGTCTCCAGAGGTCTCTTCCAACTCGAGCTTTTCTGTGAATTAGGCAACAAGAGCCTCCCCTACTGCTGCCCACCAGCCTGACCCTGGGGATCTCATCTGGAACCCCATCACAGAGCTAATACCCTCCCTTGCTCACTTTGCTCTCTGCTTCTGACAGCCTGTCTTTTGGTTTATGCTATCCCTTTTGCTCTATGACAACTGTATCATCCCCAAAGCTCAGATACTTGCTTGTTTCTAGCTTACCCCTAACCCACACTCTTCCAGTCCTTTTCCAGCTCTCATTGTTTCTATCTCTGTCATTAGCAGGAAACTCCAACCTGTTCTCTTCTAACTCACCACTGTGGGCTTGCAGCAACCACAGGAGCAGGAACCGATGCCAAACATGTTTACCTCTTTACCTCCCTATGTCACTCTTGTCCCACATTTACTACAGTTTTGATGCTTTCCCTTATCCTCTGTGATGAGTAAATTGAAACCACATTTTTGCTAGCAACAGAACTCAGGAGGCAAAAGCAGCAATCCCTTAGGAGTGCCCATCTCTAGCACTGGAGCTCATTTCCACAAGTCACCTCATGGTTTTCTCAGAGCTGCCCAACTCCACATTTGCCATTAAAACCTGCTGTGGTTTATCACCAACCATGGCTACCACTCAGTGTGAGTTCAGACGAGGAGGAAGAGCCTGCCCTACCATACCTCCTGGATGAACCAGCTAGAGCCATGTGGCAGCATGCAGATGATAGGTGCTGGCAGCTCCACAGCCTGCTTGCCTGTGAAGAGACAGACGCAGGTGCTATTGGTGGAGCACAGCTCTTCCCAAGGCAGAGACAGCATCAGGAACAGTCATTTCTCCTTCTTCTTCCAGCAGGAATCAGCACGGTGCAGACTGGCTGCTAAACTAACTGCACAAGGCTGGGAGAGCTCCTCTCTCAGCTGCTGCCCTTCCTACCTTCCTCCCTTTCCTTTCAGCTCAGGACCAAAGCTCATTGCAGACTTCAGAGCAGCACTACAGGAGATTTCAGTGAACATGAGGTCATATGAATGACAGATTCCAGCCTGCCTATCTATACACGGTGGCAGGCTTAAGTCACAAAGAATTCAGAAGAAGGTCATCTCCTTTTGGTAGCACGCAGCCACCTGACAGACTTTGTTGTGAGAAGCAAGGGTGTGTGCCATGCAGGACAAACCCTGCCAGGCCTGGCATGCCTTGGACAATGTCATGAGCCACATTCAGTCACTGCTGTGGTACAAAATGCAGCCAACTGCATTGTCCATTGGGACAATGAGGTACAGGGCTCCAGGGAGAAGAGCACAGTCACCTGCTAGAGCAGATAGGGCATGGGAAAGGGAGGGCAGGACAGAAGGCAGGAATAGCATCTTCCTCTTTCAACAGCAGCATGTAGTTAACCTCAGCTTGGAACATAACACTGAACCTCGCCAAAATCTGCAGGGCCAGGGCCACCCAAAGCCTATGTAAGAGCTAGCTGGCACTGAAAGGAAAATCATGTTCATGGCTCCATCCCCACTGTCATCACCTCCCCGATGCCAGCTCCAGTGTCCATGTGGTTGGACAGGGTCTTGGATCAGAGAACAGAGAAGACAGTATTTCTAGCCTAGTGTCAGTTAGATCAGGTCCCTGAGCAAGTAGCTGCATACCCGCACACAAAGGAAAAGCCATCTGCACAGAGCCAGGAGAGACACACACAGATCTTACTTCCTCTTCTTACACATCTATTCTGTGTTCCTACAGATTTGGTTAAATTGGTTAATTAGCCCTTATTTGACATATTTATTAACTCTGGCTCATAGTCCTCATTAGGCACAACCTCTGAGAGAACGGAATCGTGCCAGAGTGAACACCACTAGGTGCTTCGTGCCTTCTTTCCAAAGGTCTGCTCAAGAGAAAGGAGGCTGGTCTGTCTGGACAACTCCTCTGCAGAGACGTTTTCAGTGGTGCATGAGCCAAGGGTCAGAAGGGCACATGCGGGGGGCTTCAGGCACCAATCTGAGCACAGTGGAACTCCTATAGGAAAAGTTTCCAAGAAGGAGATTATACCAAAAATGAAAGTTACAGTGCAGGCAGAAACCTCCCAATGCCTTTGCCAAGCAGAGTTTGTCCCATCTCATGATACATTTTGCCTCAAACAGTTCCTAAATTCCTGGCTAGGTGTGTAAATACTTAGCAATGTGTGAAACCACAAACATCCACGTATCTCAGGAAATGATCTTGTAGGTGGCAAACCTGGCAAACAAAAGGACTCCCACTTTCTTAAACTATCCAAAAAATCCCAAGTGCTTCAGTGGTACAGAAAAGTCCCTGGCCCCACACTTGTAGCACCAGGTGGGGAAATTCTGCTTCTACTTTCCTACCTTTCCAGGTAAGTATGAGAAACACAACCTCAATGGAAACATCACAGCTTTTTTAATTCATTTGGCCTAGAAACACCGAAAGGCAATGCCAGCTCTATAGGACAAATGTCCTTTTGCACAGAATCCTTCGCTCACAGGACATGGCTCTGTGGGGGGGGCCTGCTTCTGCTCAGGGCTATGTTTCCTGCCACTCTGCATTCCCCAGAAGCTGTGCATGGAAAACCTGGAGTGGGTAGTGCCTGCCTTGCATGTAAGCACAGCAGGTTGCCTGATTCCCCTTAGAATCCTGGAGGACAAACAGAGGCTGACACATGAAACTCTGTGCCGCTAACCAACTTCAGCCCAGTCACTACAGGGACACTGGGAGACAGTTCCTATAGGCACATCCCAGGTTAAGTTTTAAATGTCACCAGGCCATAGTCAGCAAGGGAATGACTGATGGGCTCATGGCACTTGCTCACTCTTGCTTTGGTGCATGAGATGTTTCATATCTCACTTTCAGAAATGCAGAGGTTGTGAAGGCACTCCTCATGGACATCTGTTTTATACTTGCATTGTGTCTTCTCTGCATAGGAGAGATAGTAAGCAAGTTCAAGCAGTCCTGAGGTGGGAATACAACTGTTGCCATAACTGTCATGGCCCTGAAAAGACCTCAAACAAACAGAGCTCCTCAGCATCCTGACAGAAGGTCGGGCACAAGGCAGAGTCTGGGCAGTGACTTTGCTTTTGAGTCTGGGCATCTGATTGTGCCTCTGCTGGGGCTCTCTGGGGTGATGCCACACATAAGTGCAGCAAGGTACCTCCAGCCAGCTGGGGAACTACCTGAGTTACTTCCACAGTACGAAGCCAAAAGATGTTCAGGGAAACAAAATGAGAGGGAGAGGGAAGACAGGGGAGAGAGAGAAAAAGGAGGAACTTGCCCAGCATCTGGCCCACATGTACGACTGACCCCTCAACCACTGGTTTCTGCTGCTGTTTAGCACACACAAGTGTCCAGAGGAGCCCGCATCTCACAGTGCAGCCCGAACCCTGACACTGAGACGGAGGGTACTAAAGGCTCCTGCTGCCGGAGCGGGGCCGGGCTGGCTGCTCCTTCCCCGAGTGCCGCATGCCCGTACACACTCCAGCGCTGGGGTGGCCGGGGCAGGCAGAGCGATGCCGAGCTGTGCCCCCGACAGCACCGCCGGTTTGCAGCCGCGCGTTTCCCACAGCGCTGCCGGCACTCGCCGGCACCCACCGGCCCCGAGCCGTGCCCGGCCGGTGGAGCACGGGGCTCTCCGGGACGGGTGCTGCCCCCGCCGCGCCCCGGACCGGCCCCAAGCCCCGCTCCCACCGCCGTTCCCTCCGCCCGATAGTCGCTTCCCCGGCCCCGCTCCTACCTCCAGGAGCTGCACGTAGCTGGCCGGGAACCAGCCCCGCAGCCCGTCCTCCTTCTGCCCTTCCCACCAGCCGCCGTCCGGCACCTGCAGCACCGTGATCAGCTCCCCCGCCGCGAAGCGCAGGCCCTGCCGGTGCCGCTCCCCGGAGAACGGGTACAGCGTCTGGCAGCGCGACCCCGACATCCTGCCAGGGTACGCGGCCAACCCGGCTCCGGCTGCGGCTCCGGCCTCGGCCGCCGCGCAGGGCTGCGGGAGGGACCGCGGTGGCCGCGCCCCTCGCCCGCCCCGCTCCGCTCCGGGGGCGCGGCGGGAACCGAGCGCGGGCGGCGGGAGCGGGATCGGGATCGGAGCGGGGCAGCCCCGGCGCCGGGCGCCCACGGGCACCGCCGGGGCGGGGCGGGGAGGGGCGAGGCGAGGGGAGGAAGGGCGGGGGGGCAGGAGGAGGAGGATGAGAAGAGGCCGCCGGGTGCGCAGCTCCGCGAGCGATACTTGTGTCGGCGGGACAGCGTGAGGCCGGGTGTGACCCTGCGGGGAGACACGTGTGTGTGAGTGCACGAGAAGCACCGTGTGCGTGTGAGACACCGCGTGTGACACCCGGGTGCTCGACGGCCCGGGGAAGGGGGGTGCAGAGGGTGTGAGAGACAGGCACGGAGTGACTGTGCTGCCCACCAGCGTGTCTGTGAGGGACCCGGGTGTGTGAGAGCCGATGCGACACCGAGACACGCGTGTCTGTGAAAGGCACCACGTGAGATGCTGTTTGTGACCCCCGTGTGGGTGTGCAACACCTGTGTGTGTGTGAGAGACAGGGTGTGACACACCGTGTGTGCCTTGACAGCTGCCTGTGTGATTCTGTGTGTCTGAGACAATGTGTGTGCACCTTCAGAGCCACCTGTGTTTGTGTGTGAGACATCTCTGCGTGTGTGAGACACTGGGTGGCATCTGGGTAGACTCAAGCATGTGAAATCCATCTTGCCTGAAAGACTCCATGTGACATAACCAAGCATGTATGAAACATGAACGTGTGAGTGTGATACATTCTCAAGTGTCTGCAACACTCAGCTGAGTGCACAACTTGCTCCATGTGTGCATGTCTGACTGCAGCATGTCTGTGAGACACCTCTGTGTATGTGACACCCTGGTCTATGTGTATGTGAGAGATGTACCATGTATGTGGGACACATTATATGTGTGACACTCCTGCATATGTGTAAGCGAGACACCTCCATGCGTGTGTTTTGCGTCTGAACACCCACTGTATTGGCACAACCTGTTCTGGGTGTGCAGGCCTGACTTGCTCTGCAGCACGGGTGTGACTGTGTGTGCAAGACACATCTGCCTTTGTGTGCACACCTGACCCACTCTACGTGTGTAATACATACCATACATGCCTGCCTGTACATGTACAAGAATGGTGTGGATGTGTGTGTGTGAAGCTCAGGCATAGATCACAGAATCACAGAATCCTAAGGGTTGGAAGGGACCTCGAAAGCTCATCCAGTCCAACCCCCCTGCCAGAGCAGGGTAACCTGAATTACATCACACAGGAACTTGCCCAGGCGGGCCTTGAATATCTCCAACATAGGAGACTCCACAGCCCCCCTGGGCAACCTGTTCCAGTGCTCTGGCACTCTCACAGCAAAGAAGTTCCTCCTGATGTTCACATAGAAGCTCCTATGCTCCAGTTTACACCCATTGCCCCTTGTCCTAACACTGGGCATCACTGAAAAGAACCGAGCTTCATCATCCTGACACTCACCCTTTACATAGTTGTAAACATTGATGAGGTCACCCATCAGTCTCCTCCAAGCTAAAGAGACCCAGCTCCCTCAGCCTCTCCTCATAAAGGAGATGCTCCACTCCCTTCATCAGCTTTGTGGCTATGTGCTGGACTCTTTCAAGCAATTCCCTGTCCTTCTTGAACTGAGGGGCCCAGAACTGGACACAGGATTCCAGATGGGGCCTCACCAAGGCAGAGTAGAGGCAGAGGAGAACCTCTCTTGACCTACTAACCACAGCCTTTCTAATGCACCCTAGGATGCCATTGGCCCTCTTGGCCACAAGGACCCATTGCTGGCTCATGGTCATCCTCCCATCCACCAGGACCCCCAGGTCCCTTTCCCCTTCACTGCTTTCCAGCAGCTCAACCCCCAACCTGTACTGGTCCATGGGGTTGTTCTTCCCCAGGTGCAAGACTCTACACTTGCCCTTGTTGAACTGCATCAAGTTTTTCCCCACCCAACTCTCCAGCCTGTCCAGGTCTCTCTGAATGGCAACACAGCCTTCTGGTGTGTCAGCCCCTGCTCCCAGTTCAGTGTCATCAGGGAATTTGCTGAGGGTGCACTCAGTGCCCTCATCCAGGTCATTGATGAAGATATTAAACAGCACTGGTCCCAGCACCAACCCCTGATGGGCTCCACTGGTCACAGACCTCCAGCTGTATTCTGCCCCACTAACCACAGCTCTCTGCCTTCTTCCTTTCAACCAGTTCTCGATCCACCTCACTACCTGATCATCAAGCCCACACTTCCTTAGCTTATCTATGAGGATGCTGTGGCAGACAGTATCAAATGCCTTACTGAAATCAAGAAAAACCACATCTACAGCTCTACCATCATCCAACCACCTAGTTACCTCCTCATAGAAGGCTATAAGGTTGGTCAAACATGACCTCCCCTTGGTAAAAGCATGTTGGCTGCTGTTCATGACCCCCTCATCCTTGATATGTCTAGAGATGGTGTCAAGAACAAGTTGTTCCATCACCTTTCCAGGGATGGAGGTAAGGCTGACCGGTCTATAATTACCCGCGTCCTCCTTCTTGCCCTTCTCATAGACTGGCGTGACATTCGCCATACTCCAGTCCTCAGGCACCTCTCCCGGTTCCCACGACTTACCAAACATGATGGAGAGCGGCCTAGCAACGACCTCCACCAGTTCCCTCAGCACCCATGGGTGTATTCCATCCAGATCCATCGATCTAGAGATGTCCAGATTGCTTAACTGATCCCTAACCCAATCCTCACCTACCAAAGCAAACTCCTCCTTTATCCTGACTCCTTCTGGGGCTCTATGAATCTGGGGCCCTCGGGGAGAGTCTGCAGGAGTAAAGACAGAGGCAAAGAAGGCATTCAACACCTCCGCCTTCTTTATATCCTCTGTCTCCAGGGCACCCACCTCATTCAGCAGCGGGCCTATATTACCTCTTGTGTTAGTTTTACCCACTATGTATTTGAAGAAGCCTTTTCTATTATCCTTAACCCAACTCACAAGATTAAGTTCCAAGAAGGCCTTAGCTGTCCTAATTGCCTCCCTACATCCTCTAACAACTGTCCTATATTCCTCCCAAGTGACCAGCCCCTCCTTCCATAGTCCATAGATTCTCTTTTTCCACCTGAGTTTGCCCAGCAGTTCCTTCTTCAACCATGCCAGTCTCCTGGCTCCCTTACTTGATTTCCTACCCATTTGGATGCTCTGATCCTGAGCTTGGAAGAAGCGGTCCTTGAATGCTGACCAACTACCTTGAGCCCCTTTACCACCTAGAACCCTTTCCCATGAGACTTGCCTTAGCAATCGATTGAAGAGGCCAAAGTCTGCCCTTTGGAAATCCAGAAATGCAGCCTTGCCAGGTATTCTATTCCTCCCACACAGGATCCTAAACTCCACCATCTCATGGTCACTGCAGCCAAGGCTGCCATTGACCATCACTGCTTCAACCAGACCCTCCTTGTTG